>OLKM01001819.1:0-32500 GCA_900291075.1 Melanogrammus aeglefinus | reverse complement strand
TCCGAATGAGAACGACCATATGCTGCAGCTCAAAAATGAAGCACCAGTACCTCACCAAGCCTTTCTGTTCATGATACATTTACCATTGTGTTCCCTTTGAGTCGATGCTCCTTTTGGAATAGCTTTTAGGAGAACAATGCATTCAAATAATCACTATAGATATATATATATAGTCATTATTCAAGAGCAAATATTACACATTAACTGAGGGTGAAATAGTTCACTGTTAGGATGTAAACAGAAGAATAGCATAACCTTTGGGATCTTTTCAAGGTCAATCAATTGACAGCCGTCCTCTGTTGATGTTTCCTTGCATGATAGCCTGTGTTGTCTGTGTTTGAGGGTTGATCAGTTCTTAGGGTGTTTGACTGTGTGCTTGGTTGTAAGTCATGTGTAGTACCTAGGGTGTGCCCATTATTTTTGTCTACAGAAACACCAATAATTCAGAGTAAAGCTGAGAAAATATGAGCTGCTGCATGTATATGAATATTCTAGTCATGCTAAATGAATAACAACATATTTAAAAAATATATGTTTATTTACAAGCCAAAGGAATGGACAGCAGAAAAGCAACACATTGTGGTGCTTGGAGAATAACGGTGGTGGGCGCTTTTGTCCTGTGGCCCATTTCCAGACAACTGGTCCAGCAGATGGGTGCACTGGTCAGGTTGAGGGGTGCATTGGTCAGGTTGATGGGTGCACTGGTCAGGTTGAGGGGTGCACTGGTCAGGTTGATGGGTGCACTGGCCAGGCTCACCAGTTCAGCCACCACTGCAACACAAAACATGACACCGGGTTGTTAGAAGAAGATCAACAGAATATATAATGAGCCACATGGATGTTTGTTTGTAGTCACAACAAGCCCAATATGTGTGTGCACCATGTGAAAATTGAAGCAAAGGCAACCCTAATATTGTTTCCACCACATCAACAGCAGTGACCGTGAGGTGGTGGGGGTGAGGGCTGCATGTTGTGGGACTAACCACACAGAGGAGCTAATAAGACAACCGCGGGAAGCAGGGGCGAATAAAGTAACGACATATCTTTTACCATTTTGTTTTGGTTGAGATTGATTTAGTTTCTGGGCCAAATGTCATTTCTACTTGTGTTCACATTTTATTTTGAGCTCCTGCTTTGATGAAATTATGTTTAATAGGTGTTTAATAGGTGTGGAATAGGGGTTGTTTGTATAATTGTTCTGAGGGAAACCCGTAAAGGATTCTCCTTCCAGGCTGTAGTGGTGCTATGTTGCACAATGACTACACATGGTATGGATTTGATCTGCCGTTGGCTCAATATTAGGATGTAGATGGATCTGAATACATCTCACCCATTACGAACCAAAACATGGTTACCCCGGAGTAGCACTGAAACCTAGACCCCTAGTCAAGGGGAGTTGGGATGGATATGTTCAGTCACTACGGCAAAGATCTAGTTCTGCACACACAGCATTGATCCTAGCCCCGTTTTAACAATCGTGATGAACAACAAGTTACAGGTCAAATTGAATCCCATTGTTAACACTGAGGTATAACACATTTGTTATATGTTTTATCTACTTTCTAGGTACGGTGCAGGCTAAGTCGGTCCTAAAGTACCACAGGATCATTCACTTACACAATGATGTTGTTGATGGGGATGTGAATAAGCTTCACGAAGAATCCGATGAAGCCCATGATGGCGAATCCTATCGCTGTGGCCATGGCGATCTTCTGAAACTCTGAGAGGAATAACATTCAAAGACATTGTCAGTTTGAAAGAAAGAAAAAACATATAAAATCCACATTTCCTGTCGACTAAATGATGGTCACATAGTGTTTCTGGTTGTTCCTCAGCCCACAGGGCTCTCCTCTGGGAAGGCCTACCTTTCCTGTCCGGTTTCGTGCATCTCTTCACCAGACGGATGGAGTCCTTGACGAACATCCTACTGGGCTCCACAAACTGCATTATCTGGTCCATCTTGGGAGGGATTTGTTCAGGGTTTCTGGCTGAAACATACATAGCAAACATGGAAGGTGAATTGCAGCGACAGATAGACGCCAGTTCATCATTCATTTCAGCCACTATTAAATACACAGGACTTGATTATATGTACACACTGATCACAATTGTCAAGGCACAATTGAATTAAATGTTAAGTTATCAACAAATACTTACTGCAGTGACTCAATTCGATGCCTTCTCCGAGGATAATGTCAGCTGTCTGAGTTGTAAACCAGTCCACGTAGTAGAGCCACGTATGTTTAGGGTTCCAGTGCTGACGTTGACTTGCGCGTGCGCACTTTAGCATATCCTGTGTCCACGCCCCCATCCCCATGACGCACGTAAAGACCGCGCGCATTCCCCTAGCCGCTGTTTTATGCTTTTATTCCCTTGTGTATTTATGCCGGATTGTTGAAATAACGTTTATAATCTCAAAGGGTTCTGTAAGCCTACCTGTCTGACTAAAGTGTAAAATGGAATTGTGACTGCTTTACTTTTTTATTTATCTAAATTACCATTTTGGTCGTATGACCAAAGGTGAGGAACTCCACTAGATGGCACCGTTGCTCCATAAAATATACTTTGCTCTAACTCTAATTTTAGAAGCACCGAATGCAATTAAAGGTGAATTATTGTCAGGTAATCAGTTGATAGCAGTTTGTCGGGAATCAGACCTAGGTTCAAAGTCAGGAATTTCAGTTTTATGGCGACTTTTTTATTTTAATGATGATGTCTTTTCACATGTAATTATATATGGTTATTATATTTACCGGAAAGAAATGCTTGACATGATGTGCAAATGATATTATTATTAGACATATACTCTCATACTGATCTCTACACCATCAGCATTTAGTCTGGCCTCTCTCCACTTTGGTGGAATAACACAGCATGGTTTGTTTGATATCCCTACAGAAAAAAACATCAGATTCTGTGAATGCTGCATTTTGTAAAGCGCACAATCACACCATTTCAATAATCTTTTAGTACATTCATGTCCCATCTATGATTTATCAATCAACAAGGGTGAACTGCAGTGTTGATCAATGATCACTCGTGTCTCTGTTCTCCTAGCGGATGACCACGCAGAATGACTCCCTCTTCATCTCTGGACAGGTGAGGTCACTCCCAGGTCATTCCCAGGTCACTCCCAGGTCACTCCCAGGTCACTCCCAGGTCACTCCCAGGTCACTCCCAGGTCATTCCCAGGTGATTCCCAGCATCTGGCAGCTGAGCTCCCAAAGCTTTTCAGCCATGACGTCATCTCGTGCTGCACGGGTACAGCTGGACAATTGGCAGTCACTGAAAAGGAAAGTAGAGCGCAGGAAAGTGTTATGCGACAAAAAAGTTTGTGTTGGTCAATTGTGAGTTCAACTAATAGAGATGGGCTCAAATATTAGAAAAGCAAAGATCTGAAATACATTAAAAGTGGTGTTGTGAAGACTATTAGATAAGCAGAAGAGGGTTAGGTTCCAATAAAACTGCTATCTTTTCCATTGTATATCGGAGTTATGGCAGCGTTTCCAGCCTGGCCAACCCAAGGCTTTTTAGATATGTGGATGTGATAACGGATGTGCACCTGGTCCAAGCCCGACTCTTGGACTCTTTTACTGAATTATATTTTAAGCATGCTTATTCACCAGTAGTATCCACCACTTTGGATGTCTGGCTCCACGGTGCAGTAGATGGTCGTCTGCGCCCCCTGCTGGATGGTTTTGGTAAACGGTCGTACGATCTTCCAGGAGATGAGCAGCGCCAGATTCATATGCCTCTTGATCTCCGTGCGCACAATGCCCGGGTGCACGGCGTACACTGTCACTCCACTGTCTGTGTCAGATCACCACAACCATGACAGGTCACTTGTCATGATTGTTACCGAAACCTAATGATTGCAAATTACTTTCAAATGAAGAAACGTAATACATACCTCTGATAAGAGTAAAAGAGCATCGGATTGCCCAACTAGTAAACAGATTTCTAATTACTCCAGAGGTTAGCTTAACGTTAATTGTACTTAACTGGATTTTTGGTCTTTCGCAAAAGACTTTCGAGTGAAAACAATCAATGGGATGCATTGAAGAGCGACTGAGGGGCCATACACAAGTGGGGCTCAAAACGGGAACACATTGACCACCGACCCTGCAGCCTTCTGGACAGGGCTCTGGTGGAGAGGACGTTGGCCAGTTTGCTCTGGCCGTAGGCCCTCCTGGGGTGGTAGCTCTGCTCGCTGTGGAGGTCCTCCAGCTGGATCCGCCCCCACGCGTGGGCCATGGAGGAGAGGTTGATGATCCTGGAGGGAGCCGAGCGCTGCAGCAGCTCCAGCAGCAGGAACGTCAACAGGAAGTGACCTAGCAGGTGAAGGAACCAAACCGACTGGCTTTCATTCGTATTTTAGATTTTTTTGACTAAGCTTGGTTTAAAATCTATTTTAGAAAGTGACTGTTGTTTGAAGCATAGCATTGAGGCATGGTGTTCTATAAACAACATTTTTTTTTAATGTTGTAATCGATATTCTGGAAGGGTTTAGTCATCTTGTTATGGTTCCTTTATGTTCTCTATAAATCCATTGGGCAATCTTCTTTAATAGTTGTTATAAGCAGGCTCAGGGGTCGTGGTAGGCTATCCAACCTGAACCTTAGCAAACAGCCGTGAGACACACCCTACCTATTGCAGGGTCTCACACACACACACACACACACATGCAGACAAGAATGAACGCACGCACATATGCGCACACCCAGGGAAACATGCACGCACGCACACACATACGCACGCACACACATACACACGCACACACATACACACGCACACATACACACGCACACACATACACAAGCACACAACGTGAGACACCCTACCTATTGCAGGGTCTAACGAACGCACGCACATATGCGCACACCCAGGGAAACATGCGCGCATGCACACACATACACATGCACACACATACACACGCACACATACACACGCACACACATACACACGCACGCACATGCACACACATACACACGCACACACACACGTACACAGGGCAGTGAGCCTTCTGAATATGAACAAACTTCTAGGCCTCAGTAGTGTACAAGTTGTTGGAATGGCAGTATCTTGTAACAGGGTCCTTGTAATGATAATGCTATAACATTCCAGTAGCTTGACCTCAGATAGCTGTCATGTGTGTCTTACCTAAATGGTTGACTCCAAACTGCATTTCAAATCCGTCTGCGGTCTTTGCGTACGGACACATCATCACGCCCGCGTTATTGATGAGGGCGTACAACTGGTGCTCTTCTGCCAAACACAATACCCAGAACGGACGGACTGGCTTCATGCTGGAGAAATGGTGGTTCATGTCTCATGTCTTTGGGCATTCTTGATTGATAATTAAGTCTATAGATATGTATTACTGACTGGATATTGGGACAAATGTAAGAGCGTACCCCTGTTTATGATCTGAGCGAACTCACGGATGGACTTGCTATCAGACAGGTCCAGACTTCTGATCACTACATCCGGGTTGCCGGAACGCTCAACAATTTCTGCTCTTGCAGAGTCAGCCTTCCCCATGTCCCTACAGGCAATGATGATCCTTCCACCTGGGTGAGAGAGAGAGAGAGAGAGAGAGAGAGAGAGAGAGAGAGAGAGAGAGAGAGAGAGAGAGAGAGAGAGAGAGAGAGAGAGAGAGAGAGGAGAGAGAGAGAGAGAGAGAGAGAGAGAGAGAGAGAGAGAGAGAGGGAGGAGAGGGAGGGAGGGAGGGAGGAGGGAGAGAGAGAGAGAGGAGGGAGGAGAGAGAGGAGAGAGAGAGAGAGAGAGAGAGAGAGAGAGAGAGAGAGAGAGAGAGAGAGAGAGAGAGAGAGAGAGAGAGAGAGAGAGAGAGGTGGATAGATGTGCTGCAGCTGTTGTAACAAAAGTTACAATGAAAAACTTTTTTTGGGCTATATCTTATGAAGATAGTAGAAGCCTACCAACCTCTTTTAGCCAAATCTACCGCAGTCTCCTTCCCAATACCAGTGTTGGCTCCGGTGATAATAACAGTTTTACCAGTCAGCCTGGCCTCAGATGACCACTGGCCACACAACAGAGCTCTAAAACAAGATATTTAACATATATTTACTGTCTATACTATACACACACACTGTTTCAATTATGTGGCAAGACCAACACATTTGGTGCATTGTGGCATTCATAATGTCAAGATCTGACTGGCAGTATATATTGTTTGATTAGGACCCATATATGAATGAAGAACAACTTATCCACACTCACTACCCAAACTGTTGCGTAGACAACTTTAGATATAAATTGGACAAGAGCTTACCTTAGAGTATAAATGTTAGCCATTTGTGTCTTTGTTCACTGACATGCTGTCCACAACAGACTAATAGCAATACTGTTAATACCCCCAGCCCACAGAAAACCGAAGAGCTTTGTGTGTGGTGTGTGTGTGTGTGTGTGTGTGTGTGTGTGTGTGTGTGTGTGTGTGTGTGTGTGTGTGTGTGTGTGTGTGTGTGTGTGTGTGTGTGTGTGTGTGTGTGTGTGTGTGTGTGTGTGCATGTGTCTAAGTGTTTGTGTGTGTCAGGATGGATTAGGATTGTGTCATGTGACTAGCTAATCTTCTATTCTGCAGCATAAAATGCAAGATGCTTTGAATGCTTTAGAATATAATGCCATACAATCTATGAATCTATAAATAACATCTGCTGCATAAACAGACTCCTGGAGCCTTGAAATCAACCAAGGGAAAAATTACAAAACAATATATGAATATGGTAATAATGAATAACTGATGGCTGTCAGTGAATTTGATCAAGCACCAATCAACAAAACAAGAGACCTCTGCACTCAGGGTAAACATTGTCTTAAAAGTGTGGTGGGACTTCCAAAGTGCAAGTCATTCTTTGCAGCTTTAAAGTTTGGATTTTATGTAATTTCACTATTTTGCTTAAATATTGAACAAAAACTTTAAACATCTCAACAGCTCCTTCTGCTTAGTTTTTGACCAAAGTCGACATATACAACACGGTAAAAAGCCTGGATCCCACATCTTGTTCCCCTCAGTCGGATTTCATGATTATGGAGATTGAGAACCGGTTGTGTACACAGCAGACTAACTGTACCACAAGCAGCTGCCTTTGTGTCTGATCCACAGGAACCCAAATGAACCCACATCAATCCACAGGAATCCAGATACCCATTTGGAACTTTTATTGAAACATTATAATGCTGCAACATCTTGCATACGGTAGGCTAGGACTGCAACAGGTCCCACTGAGTTATAGTGACATATTATAAGTTAAATGGCAAACATACAAATGTTACCAGAATGAGGCATTTCTTTAAGCCATACTGTAGATCTAACCACATTGCAGGGCTAGTCGTTAGGGCCTAAGAATTAAAAGTTTAGTGCAATCAACATTTTTGGACACACCCGCAGTATGTATTGATGTCGATGCAAGTACTTCAGACAATTATATTTTGCTTATGGAGTATTATTGAGTTTATTTTCATAATAGCTGTAATGATAGTTTAATAAATGTAGCATTCCACAAATACAATTTATGCTAAATGTTTTACATATTTACTAATGTAAGGTTATAATGAGGAGCTTTATGTCATTTTATTTTACTATTATTATTAAGCCAATTAAGCAGCTAATTTAATGGCCTTTCTATTGCAACCGCAAGCGGAACTAATAGCAGCGTCGCAATGTTTGGGAGGACGTATTTCTGTGAACCCTCATTAGTTCAGCTCAGCTCCTTCAGCTTTGTTGTGGCAGGGAAAGTGTAAAAATACAGTCTGATAAAAGCTGTTTCTTTGAACGAATATTTTGCCGTTAGACTCCGAACCCTGACCAGACCCCCGTGCTATCAACTCTAGTGTTTTTCCTCTCGGAGAACTTAAAGACCAGCATCGCCAACGATGGTAAGAGGGCGCTAACGCGTTAGCCTTTAGCCGATGTCGTCACCCGTCCGGGGGGGTGCTCGGCTTACGACGTCGTCAGCTGCACAGGACGACCACATTATAGCCATCTAAACGAGACCGATGATAAGGTGATGTGGTGCTGCTGATGGCTTCACGGGTCCCCTGAGGGGTTTCACAGTCTGGGGATCGGAGGTTATCCACCCCCAGTGCTGACTGTATGTAAGGAGGCCTCGGCGTCTGCAGTCCCGCTGTAAGCTGCTATTTATTATTTAAATAGGTCTGACTCCCACCTCGGCAACCTGTCCCAGACCGACATCTGACCCTTCTTAAAACGGCTCATCACCCAGGGAGACTGGGAGTATTGGGGTACACTGGTAATGGTTTGTGTTGGTGTAGACAAAGGAGGTACATTGCATTCCAGTCCAACGATATCCTTCCAACAAATGAAGCAGCAGTATCCTCAGTGTACTCGTTATGACCTAAAGACACTCCAACAGCTGGGTAGTCTAGTATGTCCTTTATATTATAAACATGCCAAACTCCAGCTCCAAATGAATAGCGCTGTGGTGGAGGGTTTCTCTTACTTTTCTTTAAATAGCTGCGTGATGGAGCAGATCGTTATATAATCCAACCTGCTATCTCTAATCCCGTCCATATTTGACTCGATGTGTCATCATTGGTACTTTATTCGTATTCTCATTATAACGGTTTGATTGTTGAGTGCGAGCGGACAGTGATGAACTGGAGTATGTTAGTCATTGAGACGACAATGCAATGTATGACCACCACCAAAGAGGACAGGTCACGCCTGTAGGTCACCTCAAACCCTCGGTTCATCACCCGTATTTGTGACGTTAAATGCATAGTTTGTAGTATGTATGGTCAGGATGAGGGCTCTTTGTTTCTCTAGTGTATTTGGATATGCATCATCAAGTGTTTGAACTTTCCATTGAGCCTTCAACTTGAAACCTACTCTATTTGATAACGGATGGATACAAATTACTTTATCGATCCTGGGGTAAATAATTGGTTGCAGTTGCTAAGCTCAAGCTAGGGATACAATACAATAAACACAACTAGCAATGTAAACCAAAAAAAAGCATAAATGTAACTTTAATATACATAAAATACGCATCAAACTGACAAAATAATGTAATAAAATAAGCATATAAATATGTACCTTAAGGTAAAGTAAGTGACGCTACTGTTGTCTCTGGTTATTAGTGCTGCAGCTATATTGCACAGGTTGTCTGGAATAATTAAGGAAAGAAAATGGACCCAATTTGACTTAGCTTCCCCCTGATGTAGCATGCTGGGGCAGGCGAAATATAAGGGGTCTGAACCCATCACCTTCCGGTTTGGAGGTAGCAGTTCTAACTGCTGACCGGGTCACTATGCGGGTTGATTAGCAAGCAAGCAAACTGGAATAGTCTTCAAGTGGGGAACAAGTAGTGGAGCAGGCAGATGACTCGGCCCTCACTGCCTACGGCGAACGCCAGTGAACCCCTTTGGGGTTAATCGTTGTTTCTTGTGTGCTCTCGATGCCCGCAGCTCCACAGGAACACTACACCCTGATCGTCGTCTTCGCTTCTGGGGGACGTATGCCGACAAGCCCCCCGACCCTCACGGCTGCTCTGACCGCCTCGCCCCCCCCTCCCTCCCTCCCTCCCCCCCTCCTCCTCCCTCACCCCTCAGCTCCTCATGAGGGTGCTGTGAGCTGGGCCAGCGACCGCTCTGCAAAGTAAAGGACCGCGGGGAGACTCGGGAGAGGAGATGTCGTCGTCCAACAGGAGCCAGAACCCCCACGGGCTGAAGCAGATCGGTCTGGACCAGATATGGGACGACCTGCGGGCAGGCATCCAACAGGTCGGCCCCTCTCTCGTGTCCCCTGGGTCCCGGAGTCGAAGGAACAGTGCTTGATTAAAAGGCTCCCATTGGTCGGAGCCGGGTGATGTTTATGGCGATAATATCGATGTCCTTCACGTCTTTCTCCGCAGGTCTATACCAGACAGAGCATGGCCAAGTCCCGCTACATGGAACTGTACACGTATCCTTTACCGACTAAAGGGGTCTGCGTTTGGGGGGGGTCAGTTATTTACGTGAAAATCACTGAGCAAGTGTCGTTCCCGCTGCAACAGTGTGGGGGGGACATACGACCTCCACGACTGAAATTGTTAGCGGTCGCTAATCTATTACTACAACATGATCCCAAGTGGATGTTGCCAAAATAAATAATTGATTGGCCAGCTCTACTCGGGACAAAAGCTTGAAACAAGTGCCGTGCCTTCATGGGTGTTCTTTATCAGTACATCTTCATATACATTATATCACGTGAAAACAAACGTGCCAAACAGCCCCTCTGTCGCTACGAATGATGCCCCTGTGGTTCTCTAGTGTGGTTGTCTGTGGCCTTGACCCCCCGCTGCCCTCCAGACACGTGTATAACTACTGCACCAGTGTCCACCAGTCCAACCAGGCCCGGGGGTCGGGACCCCAGCCCTCCAAGCCGTCCAAGAAGTCCCCCACCCCGGGGGGGGCCCAGTTCGTTGGCCTGGAGCTCTACAAGAGGCTGAAGGAGTTCCTGAAGACCTACCTCATCAACCTGCTGAAGGTGAGTCACGGTGCCATCCAGATGCCTCGCGGAGGTACGCCTCCTTTTGGTCGCCCCCCCCTCGGGACTCTGAGGGTAGACCGAGAGCAGGGGTGACGCTCTCAACAAAAACGTCTGCGTCCCTAAAGAGATTGATTTTCTTTGTATTTGTACCACGTTGGTCATTTTAATGTCGCATTGCACGGTCTTGCTGTGCGTGCGATACAATATAAAGTTGTGTTGTTTGTTTTCGAGCTGGTTTGCTTAAGAGGCTAATGTAGCTAACACTAAACGAGGGCTAGCCAATTTCATGACACAATCCCAAAGACGAACGGGAACGCTGTAAGTGCTCCGAGACCGGAAATGACATCACAAGTGCAACTCGGAAGGCTGGTGTCCGAGGCATCTGGGTCGCACCATAAGTCGTGAGAGGCCGGGCGTTAAAGGGACTGGAGAACGGCTAGGGACCACGTGAAGCTGAGTAAACCCTGACTCATACCTTGGCTAGAGTTCCCAAAATAAACACACGGCAATCATTTATTGAAAACCAATCCAAGTTTCTGCCATGCCATTTAATTTTTACAGCAAAATGGTTGTCAACTTGTTAAACTTTTGGACTGGCTTCACATTAATACTAACCATGAATTGTTATGTGTTCAAAGGTGTGTGTTTATGGTGTAGTTTACAACTGCCTCAACCAAATGCTTCTTTAAGGAGTCCTTACTAATGCACTCTACTGTATTTTGCAACACGGCTAGGAGTCAGTACCTTCCAACCCCTCCCCCTCGCTGCCTCTCCTCCATTGGATGCTTTGACCCTCACTCTCCCTCCCCTGACCAATCCCGATGCCCCTGCTGTGCTGTGATAGGACGGGGAGGACCTGATGGACGAGGGCGTGCTCAAGTTCTACACGCAGCAGTGGGAGGACTACCGCTTCTCCAGCAAGGTGCTGAACGGCATCTGCGCCTACCTCAACCGCCACTGGGTCCGCCGGGAGTGTGACGAGGGGCGCAAGGGCATCTACGAGATCTACTCGGTGAGAGGGCGGAGAACCGCTCACCTGCTGGTCACATCAGGAGGACTCATGTTACTCTATATTATTATTAACAATATTACTGCTATGGGTTAGGGTTAGAGCTTATGAGTAGTGTGTCTAAATGGCTGAGCTAGCTGGAACCTGGAGATGGAGACCTGATCTGATGTGGGGGTCCCCCAGAGACGTCCAACAGGCCTTCATGTGTTGAGTCCTACTCTGATGTGGGGGTCCTCCAGAGACGTCCATCAGGCCTTCATGTGTTGAGTCCTACTCTGATGTGGGGGTCCCCCAGAGACGTCCAACAGGCCTTCATGTGTTGAGTCCTACTCTGATGTGGGGGTCCCCCAGAGACGTCCAACAGGCCTTCATGTGTTTCTCTTGCAGCTGGCGTTGGTGACGTGGAGGGAGTGTCTCTTTAGGCCCTTAAACAAGCAGGTGAGTGTCAGGTGAACGTTTCTGAAATATTTTGAGAAAACAAAAGAGAGGCAATCTATGAAGCAGTTTTATTAATGAAAAAAAAACAGAAATTCATTGAAGGAATTAAAAAACCTTTTTAATTGATGTTGTAAAATAACTTTTTGTGTGACTGGATGCAGGTGACCAACGCTGTTCTGAAGCTGATTGAGAAGGAACGCAACGGGGAGACCATCAACACCCGGCTCATCAGTGGGGTGGTGCAGTCATACGGTAGGGTCCTGCTATATCCTGTATCGTCATGCTGTACTTCACAGGGTAGGGTCATGCTATATCCTGTAGCGTCATGCTGTACTTCACAGGGTAGGGTCCTGCTATATCCTGTATCGTCATGCTGTGAGTCACAGGGTAGGGTCGTGCTATATCCTGTAGCGTCATGCTGTACTTCACAGGGTAGGGTCGTGCTATATCCTGTAGCTTCATGCTGTACTTCACAGGGTAGGGTCGTGCTATATCCTGTAGCGTCATGCTGGGTAGGGTCGTGCCCTGGGCTATGCTTGAATCTGGCACACTGGGTTGGCTCTTAACTCGTGTTCTGGTTTTATGATCAAGGATGAAAAGAGGCTGCTATTTTAAACGTCTTATTGTTGTTTGTTTGAAGATTGAGGGATGAGGTCAATAACACAGTGACCCTCTATACATTGTCAGAGGCGCTCCATTCTGTCCCAGTAGTCAATGTGAATGAGTCATGATAACACAAAAAACATACATAATAATACAAACAGCCAATACACGTAATCATGATGCATCGATGAATTCAAAGGATCGTTTTTTAGAATCGAAAACTAGTGAAAGGGTTTCCCAAGTTTCCTGCCCCTTGCTCCGTATTGACAACGCTCTGAAATCAAATCAATGGTTCAGTGACGGATGAATTCAATGACCGCCCCCCCCCACAGTGGAGCTGGGTCTGAAGGAGGACGACACGTTCGCCAAGGGCCCCACGCTGTCGGTGTACAAGGAGTACTTTGAGAGCCAGTTCCTGGCGGACACGGAGCGCTTCTACACCCGGGAGAGCACCGAGTTCCTGCAGCAGAACCCCGTCACCGAGTACATGAAGAAGGCAAGTCGCTCCCTTCACCCGCCTCTTTTAACACTTGTGGGGTTTTACGCTCGATGTCGCGGTCAGGTCTCCCCACTGTGGGTCCCATATCATGCCAGCAGGTGTGAGTGGGATTACATTTAGGGCATTTAGCAGACGCTTTTATCCAAAGCGACTTACATCGGTTAATACACACATTGACACACCGACGGCAGAGTCAACCATGAGGGCGACAGCCAGCTCGTCAGGAGCAGTCAGGGTTAAGTGTCTTGCTCAGGGACACATCGACACTCAGCTAGGAGGAGCTGGGGATCGAACTAGCAACCTTTAGGTTACAAGACAACTGCTCTACCTCCTGAGCTAAGCCGACCCCACGTTGTAAGCCGTTTGGAAAATCTGCCTCATCTGACATCACAGGTGGGCGTGTCCGTCTGTGATGTGTGACGGATAGATGAGCAACGTTTGGTACAGTCCTCTGGGTAGGCTGGTGGACTGATCTATCAGCACACATCTAGAGGGACACGCCCCCTTGTGATGTCAGAAGAGGCAGGTTTTCAAAAGAGCCTGTACCGGCTGACCCCACTCACACCGGGTGGCGTGATATGGGACCTTTAAATGGTTCCTCTCCGTCTTTAAAGGACCCTTGACCTACGACGGCTGCTGCCCAAGAAGTCCTGAGAAGAGCGGGGGGTTATAGCGAGAGTGCAGCCAGCATAGCCTCACATCTCTCCGTTCACACGAGCGGGGAACATAGGCCTGGCGGGGGTTGTGTTTCACCGGCCTCTGCTGCTGTGTGATGACCCGTACTACTGGGGCGTTACAGGAGATGCTACTCTACTCATCCCTGGTGGGGAACACCGGGGACACAGCAGGAAACTGTAGTAGTAATAGTGCAGTATATAATAAACAACAAATAAAATCATCTTCACAAAATAAATCCACCCACCCAATATGACTACTTCATGAAAATGCAAAAAAAGAATGTCAACATTAAAAACTGTTGAAGTCAACATTGCTGACAGAAGATGTTACATTATTGACCATTAGACGCGTGTGTAGGCGTCTAAAGGATCTCAGGCACGGAGTACCGTCCTGTTTCCCGTCCACTACGGCCGCTATCCCGGCCGGCCGCTATGAGGGGGTGTAATAGGACTGGGCCATTAATCAAGCCTCAAACTATCACAGAAGGAATATAATCGAGTTTAAACTTTTTTTTTTTTTTCTTAGTTCTGAGTTGCAAAGTGCTTTTACGGGAAAGACATGCTGAATAAATGCATCATGTTTTCAAACTCAAAAATAATCATTCCCATAATGGGGATTTCAATATTGACCAAAATAATCATGATTATGGTTTTGTTCCATAATGGAGCAGCCCAGTGTCTAACCCCGTGGTGGTCCCAGTGTTTAACCCCGTGGTGGTCTCAGTGTCTAACCCCGTGATGGTCTGAGTGTCTAACCCCGGGGTGGTCTCAGTGTCTAACCCCGTGGTGGTCTGAGTGTCTAACCCCGTGGTGGTCTGAGTGTCTAACCCCGTGGTGGTCTCAGTGTCTAACCCCGTGGTGGTCTGAGTGTCTAACCCCGTGGTGGTCTCAGTGTCTAACCCCGTGGTGGTCTGAGTGTCTAACCCCGTGGTGTGTCTGAGTGTCTAACCCGTGGTGGTCTGAGTGTCTAACCCGTGGTGGTCTGAGAGTGTCTAACCCCGTGGGTGGTCTCAGTGTCTAACCCGCGTGGTGGTCTTCAGTGTCTAACCCCGTGGTGGTCTGAGTGTCTAACCCCCGTGGTGGTCTCTCAGTGTCTAACCCCGTGGTGGTCTGAGTGTCTAACCCCGTGGTGGTCTCAGTGTCTAACCCCGTGGTGGTCTGAGTGTCTAACCCCCGTGGTGGGTCTCAGTGTCTAACCCCGTGGTGGTCTCAGTGTCTAACCCCGTGGTGGTCTGAGTGTCTAACCCCGTGGTGGTCTGAGTGTCTAACCCCGTGGTGGTCTGAGTGTCTAACCCCGTGGTGGTCTCAGTGTCTAACCCCGTGGTGGTCTCAGTGTCTAACCCCGTGGTGGTCTGAGTGTCTAACCCCGTGGTGGTCTCAGTGTCTAACCCCGTGGTGGTCTGAGTGTCTAACCCCGTGGTGGTCTCAGTGTCTAACCCCGTGGTGGTCTCAGTGTCTAACCCCGTGGTGGTCTCAGTGTCTAACCCCGTGGTGGTCTTCCCCTGCAGGCGGAGGGCCGTCTCCTGGAGGAGCAGCGCCGGGTGCAGGTCTACCTCCACGAGTCCACCCAGGACGAACTCGCCCGCAAGTGTGAGCAGGTCCTCATCGAGAAGCACCTGGAGATCTTCCACACCGAGTTCCAGAACCTGCTGGACGCCGACAAGAACGAAGGTGAGGGGGGGAGAGGGAGAGGGAGGAGGACGGAGGGGGAGAGGGAGGAGGGGGGGAGGGAGGAGGGGAGGGGGAGGGGGGAGAGGGAGGAGACGGAGGGGGAGAGGGAGAGGGAGGAGACGGAGACGGAGTGGGAGGGGGAGAGGGAGGAGGGAGGAGGGAGAGGATGACTAAGTGGTGTACTGACTGCTGGGAAATGGATCAAGGTTGAAGTTTATTTCTCATGTGCACAATAACAGCAAGTGCAAGTCCTTAATGGCCATGAAATGACGGTATAATGCTTTACCTCAACTGGGCGACATGACAAGGTGATGGTCATGTGATGAACACTCTTCATAACCTGTTCCCCTTGAAGCAGATCACACATTGTTCTCTCCCCCCCCCCCCCTCCAGACCTGGGCCGCATGTACAACCTGGTGTCCCGGATCGCCGACGGCCTGGGGGAGCTGAAGAAGCTTCTGGAGACCCACATCTTCAACCAGGGCCTGGCCGCCATCGAGAAGTGTGGCGACTCCGCCCTCAACGTAAGACAGCACCGAACCCCCCTCACTCTTTGTTTGCTCTTTGTTCTGCCGTGTAAACCCATCCAATAAGCCTTTTTGACTTTTCTCATTGAAGATGGAGTATAGTTTGAGGGGTTAGCTGTGCCCCGAGCCAGTAGCATGGAAGCTAGACATTGGGCGAACCCTATACTCCTTTTTAAATGAGAAAAGTATCTGCAGGACTTATTTGATTGGTTTACAAAACAAGACCCTGGGTTCAACTTTACACTTTAAGGACTGCTGGCTTGTATTGACAGTTTGTGGGGCCGAGTGATTGACGGCTGTCTCCTGTCTCTTTCAGGACCCCAAGATGTACGTCCAGACCATCCTGGACGTGCATAAGAAGTACAACGCGTTGGTCATGTCGGCCTTCAACAACGACGCGGGCTTCGTGGCGTCTCTGGACAAGGTGAGGCCCCGAGGGACTCTGATCTGAGATATATATGAAGGCCTTTCAATTTTTCTCAATAGAACATTGTAAAATCTTGGTCTTCCTGAAGTTCCACATATCATAAGTGTCCTTATGTAATGTGAACATCTCCTTTTGAACGATACAATTGCGTCACATGTTCTTTACTTAACCAATGTCAACTATTTTGCCCCTCCTCTTTGTCTTGTCTGTCTGTCTGTCTGTCTGTCTGTCTGTCTGTCTGTCTGTCTGTCTGTCTGTCTGTCTGTCTGTCTGTCTGTCTGTCTGTCTGTCTGTCTGTCTGTCTGTCTGTCTGTCTGTCTGTCTGTCTGTCTGTCTGTCTGTCTGTCTGTCTGTCTGTCTGTCTGTCTGTCTGTCTGTCTGTCGGTCTGTCTGTGTCTCTCTCTCTGTCTGTCTGTCTCTCTCCCTCTCTCTGTCTCCACTCTCTCTCTGTCTCCACTCTCTCGCTCTGGTTTTGCTCTCTCTGTCTCTGTCTCTGTCTCTGTGTCTCGCTCTCGCTCTCGCTCTCGCTCTCGCTCTCGCTCTCGCTCTCGCTCTCTCTCTCTCTCTCTCTCTCTCTCTCTCTCTCGCTCTCTCTCTCGCTCTTTCTCTCTCTCCCCCTCTGGGTCTGCTCCCCCTGCAGGCCTGTGGGCGGTTCATCAACAACAACGCTGTGACCAAGCTGGTCCAGTCGTCCAGCAAGTCCCCCGAGCTGCTGGCCCGGTACTGTGACTCCCTGCTGAAGAAGAGGTCGGTCCCAGCACGGGCCCTCTGCCCTGCAGCGCACACACAGCGCTGGACCCCATGTCCAGTCCCACAATGCTCCACGGGCCACAACACAGGGCCTGAACCATTCACAAACAACCACCAATCCAACCTCACAAGTGACTATGAATGGAACCAACCCGCGCCAAAGCTTTTGACATTATCAAATTAAATGGAATGAAGTTAGATACTAAAGATTTATAAATATGCTTGACCCACAACACAACTAGCCTCGATTCAGTTGGACTGTTTAATGTATTTACAGTGTGAGACATTTGTATTCAAAGAGATTTTTCTGTAAAAGCTTTTGATAAAAAAAAATCTTTTTTGAGAAATCTGATTGCGTTAGGAAACCAGTCGGTTCCTTGATCAATACATTGAGATTCATCACATCGTTTTCCCCGCTAACGCAGACGGTGGGATTCCTTGAGGTTGAGGGTCTTTGGTTAAATGGTCGAGCACCTAACTCACAATACATGACAGAGGTCGCACCAAATTAGGATTGCAAGAATGTGTGTCCTGCGTGATACGGCGTTATATCCGTGTTCTTCTTGTGTGTTTTCCGTCGGTGTTGTCTCCACAGCTCAAAGAACCCGGAGGAGGCCGAACTGGAAGACACGCTCAACCAGGTGGTGAGTGACGCCTGTCCTTTGGGGTTTGCCACCGTTGTCATGGAACAACTCTCACTATAAGAACCCTGATTGTGGATATCTGTTAACCACCAGTCTGGGTACAGCCAGTGTGATTTATACGTGCTCTAGTCTAGAGCACTGATGGGAAAGGGCAATTCATTTAAAGCGTGTTGTAGCTTCTAGTGGTACTCGAGGATTTGTAGTTTTCAGGGTATTTGAGTGCGAAGGCAACGTCCCAAAGCCGTTGCCATCACGCGACCTCTCTGCTATCTTGATCTTCGGTCAGATGGTGGTGTTCAAGTACATAGAAGACAAAGACGTCTTCCAGAAAGTTCTCACGCCAAAATGCTGGCCAAGAGGCTGGTTCACCAGAACAGCGCCAGCGACGACGCGGAGGCCAGTATGATCTCCAAGCTCAAGGTAGGACCTCCATGATGAAACGTCGACCTCAATGCTCACAGTCTGGGGGAGCTCTACATGCACCCTGTGTGCCCTGTGTGCGGCGGCCATGGGATGACATCGGGGCCAGGTCAGACTTCCCCCTAATTGGCGTCCTCCGTTGTATTTGTCCCTAGCCAACTGTCGCCTTCAGTTGGAGACGCTCCTTCACCATTTTTAACTCGAGGCTCAGAGCACACCTCTTGTCCCTGGCCTTCCCTCCCCTTTTGTGATATGTTGTTTATTTTTATGTTTTTTCATGTACTGACTGTGTATGTGGTATGTGTTATTTTATAAGCCTTTTTGCAGCATGTACGGCGCAGTGGCCAGTGAAAACCTGTTTTAAATGTGCCTTATAAATACATTGGACTTACTATAGCTCCATGATTGAGGAATGAGGCGTTCAGAATGTGTGTCTTGATTTCCTCTGTCCTTCAACAGCAAGCGTGTGGCTTTGAGTACACGTCGAAACTGCAGCGCATGTTCCAGGACATCGGAGTGAGCAAAGACCTCAACGAACAGTTCAAGAAGCACCTGCTCAACTCCGAGCCCGTAGACTGTACGTGTCCTGCTCACTTTTCTCTCCGTTTCCATATCGAGTCACAACTAAACCAGTTTTCCTGCCAGTGTTCAGTATTCAATCTAATCCAAAGTCTGAGTCCCTCCCCACGATGGCTCCAGGATGCAGGCCGCTCTTGGTTCAGTCAGGACTATGGAAGCCGTTCGCTGCTGCCGCTGGTTTAATGAATGATGCATGATATGAGAAAGAGCTGTTTCATCGTTAATATGGCATCATCCCATTTCCAAATGTAGTTATTCTATATTCTTCTGTAGTCTAGATTTACTTAAAGAATACTTCATGATTGGATGCTTGAAGCTCTCTGAAGATGAGAGTGCAGGTTGGAATAAGGTCTACACCAGTAGAACGAAGACCGTGATGTGGGGCGACGGGGGGCTCAGGGGGCACAGCGGGAGTGGTGAGGTGTCCCTGAGCGCCCCACCCTGACGGACGGTCGCCCTGCAGGCAGGAAGGGGGGAATGTGGGGTACCAATGTGAAGCGCTTTGAAGGCAGTCCATTTACTGTGTGTGTGTGTGTGTGTGTGTGTGTGTGTGTGTGTGTGTGTGTGTGTGTGTGTGTGTGTGTGTGTGTGTGTGTGTGTGTGTGTGTGTGTGTGTGTGTGTGTGTGTGTGTGTGTGTGTCTCAGTGGACTTCAGCATCCAGGTGCTCAGTTCCGGCTCGTGGCCTTTCCAACAGTCCTGTACCTCGCTCTCCCCTCAGAGGTACAAGCAGCTCTACTGCCCCCATGCAGCGGGGGGGGGGGGGGTGTTAACGGGGGGGGGGGGGGGGGGGGTGTTAACGAGGGGGGGTATTAACGGGTCTCCTCCCCCCTCAGCTGGAGCGGAGCTACCAGCGCTTCACCGCCTTCTACGCCAGCCGCCACAGCGGCCGCAAGCTGACCTGGCTGTACCACCTGTCCAAGGGCGAGCTGGTCACCAACTGCTTCAAGAACCGCTACACCCTGCAGGTACCCCCCCCCTCCGCAGGTACCCCCCCCCTCCGCAGGTACCCCCCCCCCGCCCCCCGCGGATGAACCCTCAGGGCCCAATCGGCACGGTGGGAGGGTTGCTGGTTATAGAGTCCCGGCTCTTTTATTGAGAGGTGTCTCTGAGCAAGAGACCTAACCTCAACGCGCGTGTCTGTGTGTGTGTGTGTGTGTGTGTGTGTGTGTGTGTGTGTGTGTGTGTGTGTGTGTGTGTTTGTGGTGTTGTGTGTGTGTGTGTGTGTGTGTGTGTGTGGTGTGTGTGTGTGTGTGTGTTCCGGGCGCGTCCACGTTCTGACCGGGGGGTCTGTGTGCCTCAGGCGTCCACCTTCCAGATGGCCATCCTGCTGCAGTACAACGCAGAGGACATCTACACGGTGCAGCAGCTCACTGACAGCACGCACATCAAAATTGTAAGCAGAGCGCTGCGTTCAGTCGTCCAGAAACAGGCGGTCGGTGCGCGCGGGCGTCTGATGGGGTCTCGTTGTTGCTCTGCTTTCAGGACATCCTGTCGCAGGTGCTGCAGATCCTGTTGAAGTCCAAACTTCTGGTAGGTCCCTGCACTTCATCGACATGGGATCCCACGCCGAAGGCTTTAAGGTCATGTAACGCCATGACGACCAGCGATGAACTGCTGGTCATAGTTTACCACGGATAACTTTGGATCGCTTGGATTCCTCGGCTGGATCAGAATGCATGTCTAGCATCCATTTGCTGCTCTTGCAGTGTCAGACAGACGTTTCTCCTGACGTAGGCTTTGTAGATTGTAGCGTATGTACTTTATTCAAATTGACTCAACGCACCAGAATGTATTGGACTTGGCAAGGAGAGTGGAACGGTTCACAAGCTCCCTTTGGGATGGGCCTTTTGATAATCAATGACGTGTTGTACCGCGTGATGCCGAATGGCCGATGGCTGAGTGGGACCGCTGCCCGGTGGTGGAGCGGGACCGGTGTGAGGAACAGCCCTGCTGGCCGCTGGCAGACCGGCGATGTTTAGCCCGGCTGTTGGCAGCACCCCTTCATGTCTGGGTGTCTGTGTGTTCAAGGTGCTGGAGGAGGACGGGACCAATATGGACGACGCAGACTTCAAACCAGAAACCATTATCAAACTCTTCCTAGGGTATAAGAAGTAAGTTCAAGCCTTCCTTCCTTCTTCAGTATTCCTACAAAAAAAGTAGCTTGTTTCTTTTTTTTTGTTTTCATTTTGGCCTTTTCTTTGGGATGTCCCAATGAAGAACCAGCTCATTAAACGCACGTTAATTGTCTCCCACTGTAGTAAGAAACTGCGGGTGAATATAAACGTGCCAATGAAGACGGAGCAGAAACAGGAACAGGAAACCACACACAAGAACATTGAGGAGGACAGGAAGTTACTAATACAGGTACGCTTTCCCTCAGTGTTACGAGAGTCGCACTGCAGGGTGACCCCGTAATGACACTTCCCCAGGCTCGATGTTGTGTCTACAGGTTAACTAACATTATAAATGAATAAAATGGCATTCTGTGCCTATCCACTGTTAACTGTTAAGTGGATAAGGATATCATTCATGAGCAGAACTCGGGACAGCCTTTAGGAAGACATGGGAAACAGTGTAAAGGTGATGTATTATGCCTCCAGGTTTGAGTGTGACGCCGTTTTGAAAAGTGTCCCCTTTTGACATCAGAGGTGGGCGTGTCCACCTGTGATGTGTGACGGATAGATGAGCACCGTTTGGTACAGTCCGCTGGGCAGGCTGGTAGACTGATCTACCTACTCACACCTGGTGGTACAATATGTCACCTTTAAACATTAAAGTAAATGAGATGACCCGATCCAGGTGAACCCTATCTATCTACTCTGAATAGAGTTAAAGTCCCCGCATTAGCAATACCATTACAGGGTTCTACCGGGCCACGGCCTCTGTTCCTCCACTGCCCTGCTCGCTGTCTGACCCCCCGGTCTCTTCCCCTGCCCTTCTCTACCCCCCCGTTCTCTGCCCCTCTGCCGGTCCTTCTCTACCCCCCTGTCTCTGCCCCCCTGTGTCTGCCCCCCTGTCTCTTACCTACCCCCTGTCTCTGCCCCCCTTGTCTCTCTGCCCCCCTGTCTCTACCCCCCTGTGTCTCTGCCCCCCTGTCTGCTCGTCTCCCGTCCCGTCTCTGCCCCCCTGTCTCTACCCCCCCGTCTCTACCCCCCTGTCTCTGCCCCCCTGTCTCTGCCCCCCTGTCTCTGTGCCGTCCCGTTCTCTGCCCCCCTGTTCTCTGCGTCGTCGCTCGTCTGCTGCCCCCTGTCTCTACCCCCCCGTCTCTGCCCCCCTGTCTCTCTACCCCCCCGTCTCTGCCCCCCTGTCTTCTGCCCCCCTGTCTCTGCCGTCCCGTCTCTGCCCCCCTGTCTCTACCCCCCCTGTCTCTGCCCCCCTGTCTCCTGCCCCCCTGTCTCTACCCCCCTGTGTCTGCCGTCCGTCTCTGCCGTCCGTCTCTGCCGTCCTGTGTCTGCCGTCCAGGCTGCCATCGTCAGGATCATGAAGATGAGGAAGGTGCTGAAGCACCAACAGCTGCTGGCCGAGGTCCTCAACCAGCTGTCCTCCAGGTTCAAACCCAGGGTTCCGTTTATTAAGGTTGCTTGGACGCGCACACCTCACACACTCCTCACACACTCATTAGTACCCAAGTTACTGTCAGCAGCTTAGAACCAGAGCTGATTATTTAAGATCTGACGAACAGAAATGATCATTGGGATATAACGTGGGTCTATTAACTCTTGGGCCGCCATAGCACTGAAAGCTCAAAGCACATAAAATAAGAACAGTTTAGTCTCTGTGTCCCTGAGCGGCCGGCCTCGCGCCCCCTGAGAGGCCGGCCTCGCGCCCCCTGAGAGGCCGGCCTCGCGCCCCCTGAGAGGCCGGCCTCGCGCCCCCTGAGAGGCCGGCCTCGCGCCCCCTGAGCGGCCGGCCTCGCGCCCCCTGAGCGGGCTGTGCCCCCTGAGCGGGCTGTGCCCCCTGAGCGGGCTGTGCCCACTGAGCGGGCTGCGCCCCCTGAGCGGGCTGTGCCCCCTGAGCGGGCTGTGCCCCCTGAGTGGTGACGCGTCTGTTCTTCTCTTTCCCTTCTCTGCTCCAGAAATGCATCGACATCCTCATCGAGAAGGAATACCTGGAGCGCGTCGACGGGGAGAAAGACACTTACAGCTACCTGGCTTAACGTGCGGCCACACACCCCCCCCCCCCCCCCCCCTTCATTCAGCTGTTTGTTTTTATACAAGACCCGGCGCCCACCGCGGCCTCGCCGCTAGGACCACGGCCGACGGTCGCCCCCCTCTTTAAGGCCCTGTGATTGTACACACAACACACACACACAACCACCACACACACACAACACACACACACAGCACACACACACACACACACACACACACCACACACACACACACACACACACACACACACACACACACACACACACACACACACACACACACACACACACACACACACACACACACACACTAGAACAGTTTCCAAAGCGTTGTTCATTCCCTGCTGCAGTATCGTTTGGACCAGCAGGGGCGTTTTCTCTAGTGTTTACTGATGTATTGATTTGGCCACACACTCATATCCCTGCACTCATACATGTGAAAGGAAGTTTCAGATCACCAAAAAGCAATCGGTTGCCATGGTGGATATCCCTGTAATGTTTTGTGTTTTTAAACTTGGCCACGGGACCTGACTGCGTTGTGGTTGTCGGTACCCCAACACCCCCCCCCCCCCACCCACATAGGAAGTGACCAGAGACGCCTCCAGATCTACATATTTTAACGTCTGAAAATATTACAGACAACCAATGTCACTCTGAAGACCTTGTCACTCTCTTTGTAAATTTGACATTTACAGTGCAATTAATTAATAAACTTTACCTTGAGTTACATGAACTTTGCATGCCACTCAGAACACATCCATGAGTTGCTTGCTTGCTTGATTCGACGGCTTTGGGAGGGGTGTGGTTAGCAGGAAACACTCCTTCAGCAAAAGGTGAATGTGTGCGTGTGTGTTTATATATATTTATATACGTGTATATGTATACGTGTGTGTATATATACGTATATATGTGTATGTGTGTGTGTATATAAGTGATCTGTTGGTTTGACGCAGGGCATCCATGTTGAAGCATCATAAAGGAAGTGATCTGTCTTTTGTTGAGTCAAAAGGACATTAATAAAAAGTTTGTAAATACAATCTGCCGTCCTGTCGTTCTGTGGGGACGTCTGGTTGCTCCTGAAGTGACCCCTGAGCGAGGAGCAGATGTTGGTGTAGACGCTCTAGTAGCTCGTCACAATATGGAAGCCTCCAGTTTCCTCTCCATCACTGTGCAGACCTAGTATTATAAACCTATATAGGTTTATTGCATATCAATTGCACTTTTATAACTGAAGACTTTCTATTGTGTGTTAAATGTTTCAGAATTTTGTGCTATTCTCTTGACGGCAACTCTGACAAATATGTTGATGTCTTCTTCTTGTTCATCTTATAGGTCTGCTTTTACTTTGAACACATGACTACATAAATACTTTATTTTATAAATATTTGTGTATATATATATTACAATAATTGGAACTTAGTTATTCCCTGAGGGCCTCTCTGTGTCCAAGGTATTTTTGTGCAACTTTTGAAAGGACTTAATAAAAATGCAATATGTGAAATACTATTGTAGCCTATATTGTACAATTTGGGACGAAGTGGGCGTTCATTTTTTTTATGGAAAACATTTTCTTGCAAGGAACTAATCTTAACATATGTTGACGTTTGTAAATTGGGAAAATCTTGTCAATTCGGTGGGTTCTGTAATGCAGCTATACGCTTCTCATCGCGGAGCAACAGCAAGTCATTGGACAAGGTGTCAATTAAGCGTCATATCCTGTTGAAAAGTTAGGGGCAGTTCATCAATTCAGTGAGCACACCTGCACCAGCGCCAGATTGATTCCAGACCCAGGTACACGGTAGTCCACTGCCGGCGTTAGCTGCTCCTCCGCCAGTAACAGCGCCTTGATGGATCCTGCTCTGTCCACCGACACGGGGCCGGACGGCGGCATCCACGTGAAAGACGCGTTGTCTGAGAAATGTCAGAAATTATTTCTTGAGTTCCTGGAAGAGTGAGTATTTTGGTCTGATCTTGCTCTACAAAGGCGTATTTTGGTAACCGACGTGCGTGTGTGTGAAGTCGATTTAAATTGTAGGCCTACTTGAATACTTTCTATTTAATTGAGTCTAAATATTGTGCTTCACATGAAAAAAGTCTGCCGTTCCACCGAATATTCCTGCATTGATCATTGTGATATTTGTTGTGCACCAATAACCTCGAGGTAGAACTGAAAGCGGTTGTTTCAGGTTTCAGAGCCCGACAGGGGAGCTGGTGTACCTGGCGGACGCTGAGGAACTCATCCGTCCCGAGAGGAACACGCTGACCGTCAGCTTCGTGAACATTGAGCAGTACAACCAGCCGCTGGCCACCACCATTCAGGAGGAGTACTACAGGTTACGCACGCACCTACGTGTGTGTTTGTTTTTAGAAGAGTATCCTACAGAATGTTGCATCTGTTTGGGTTCAAGAATGCCACACAAATGCCATTTCAGTGTGCGTGACTCCAACAGCATCCACTCTCCCACCCCACAGGGTCTATCCGTTTCTGTGTCAGGCTGTGCGGCACTTTGCCAGAGACCACGGGAACATCCCTGCGTCCAAAGAGTTCTACGTTGCCTTCTCTGAATTTCCGACCAGACAAAAGTAAGCGTTGTTTCTTTACGTGTCGGGACTCCGGATCGACACCAATAGGGTGGCATTTAGGACATCCCTCTGGTGGCAATAAAAAGTAATGGTCCCTTGACTTAAGTTTATTTTAAATCATTTTTGTTAATGTTACTCTTCTTCTCATGCTATTTTTATAAAAAAAAATCACTGTTGTACGTTTTTTCTTTTGAATAAATGATGTGAGGAGGCCTACTTCAAATTTCATCCAAAATGGATACAATCGCCAAGTTCTGTGCCACCAAATGATGTGCCGCTGCCGGAGACGGAGACACGTACCGAGCATAACGCCGTTCTGGAGGCCTGCATGTGGCACCGCGCTCAATGAATGGAGGGACGCGCTGTCGTACATTTCCCCGGGACCCCCTCTCACTGTGAACCGTCTCCCCCCCCCACCCTCCCTCCAGGATCCGTGAGTTGACGGCGGCTCGCGTTGGCTCCCTGCTGCGGATCAGCGGGCAGGTGGTGCGCACGCATCCGGTGCACCCGGAGCTGGTCAGCGGCACCTTCCTGTGCCTGGACTGCCAGTCGCTCATCAAGGACGTGGCGCAGCAGTTCCGCTACACGCAGCCCAACATCTGCAAGAACCCCGTGTGCGCCAACCGCAGGCGCTTCATGCTGGACGCCAACAAGTCCCGCTTCGTGGACTTCCAGAAGGTGTGTGTGTTCGGGGTGGCTGCAGTGATGGGGTCGGGGTGAACTGGGCGTCTGAGGAACACACTGGCTACCAAAGCCCCCATGGGGGGGCTTTGGTAGCCAGTGTGTTCCTCAGACGCCCGGGTACAGCCCGGATCATTGAAGCCCTGATCGCAGCGACCGGGTTCGACCCCTGCCCGTGGTCCTTTGCTGCATGTCCTGCCCTCTGTCCCGTCCCTTTGCTCTGCCATGTCCTGCCCTCTGTCCCGTCCCCCCCCTCAGGTGCGTATCCAGGAGACGCAGGCGGAGCTTCCCCGAGGGTCCATCCCCCGCAGCGTGGAGGTGATCCTGCGGGCGGAGGCGGTGGAGACGGCCCAGGCGGGGGACCACAGCGACTTCACCGGCACGCTCATCGTGGTGCCCGACGTGTCGGCGCTGGCGTCCGCAGGTCCCCCCTCGCTCATGAAGCACATTCATCCCTGAAGTCTGTTCTCGTCTTAAGGCTCATTTATGCTCCACGTACGGACGTAATTGTACGCGTCCGTTTCAAACGTTGTTACCGTCACTGCTCACATACTTTCATGCGTCCTTTACGTTGGCATAGATGTTAACCAATACATCCACTAGGGGGCAGCGCAGAGTCAAAAGTTTATGACAACAAACCATAGACTGTAAAAAGAAAACAACAAACATGGCGACTATGGAGGAGGTCTTGATTATGTACATAATAAATAAAAGAAGAAAACGGGCTCGTTGTAAGAGGCGATGGTCGGTAAGGCCGTTAAATTCATCGCGGCTGGAGGACGGAGTATTTTTCTCTCTCGTCCGTCACAGCGCCCCCACGGTTTCCGGTGGTACTGCTCCGTTTGGTGCGTATCCATAAGCTTTGTGGAAACGGACGAAAAACGGACGAAATGTATGGCAAGCCGAGTGTGCCACAATTCGACTTCAATTAAACGCGTTCTGAAACGCCAGCACGCGTGCCCAGAACGCGTTTTGGTTTTCCAGAACGCGTTCCGGCGTTTCAGCGCGCGCGTTCCGGCGTTTCAGCGCGCGCGTTCCGGCGTTTCAGCGCGCGCGTTCCGGCGTTTCAGCGCGCGCGTTCTGGCATTTCAGCGCGCGCGCCAAGAACGCATATTAGCATATTAACAGCACGCGTGCTGTTAATATGCTAATGCGCTCCTCCCCTCAATTTTCTCAGCCAATAGATTTGAGCCGTTTTCACCCAATCATATGCTAGGGCAAACACACAGACAACATCAGTCGAGACCAGAGCTCTTCTTTCGCGAATCTTTTCTGTTGTGTCGTTCTTAAAGTCGAAAGATGTTAAGATGTTTCAAATTAGGTGGTTATGTGGAGGTGGTGAACACTACAAGTACATACACTTTGACTATACACTATCTAAGCTACTTGACCGAACATTGTGTATGGTAAGTGCCGTGGCAACTATGATAACATAATTATCATAACATAATTATATTAATTATTATGTTAACTATGATAACATAATAATTATAATTATTATAATTATTATATAACATAATTATAATCATATCAAAAAAAGAAAAAAAGCAGCCGGGTGGGTGTTCATGTGATCGGCGATAGTGTAGGTCTATTACAGAACAGTTAGTGGCGTTCAGAGCGCAGAATCTAGGTCTACTGTAGGCTACTGAGGAAAATCACACAACACAACGTACACATTAGGCCTACTTCTATTTAGTAAATCAATATTCTAATTAATTTAGTGTCTATTTGTGGTCTGCTTCCACTCAAGTACAGTGACCCAGACTCTGCGCTGTGACAGCCATAACTTTTCTGTAATAGATCAACACTCCGCATCACATGAACACCCACCCGCTCTTTTTTTTTTTTTGAATTGATGTTCTGTGTTACAAACCGAAAATCGTTTTTTTTTTTTTCGTTTTTTTCAGTTTGTGGCCAGGGGGAATACTCGTATCTTTGACTATTGTCTGTGTTAACAAACCAATCAATTCAGTGAAGTAAAAAAATCATTAACAGAGAAGACATCAGGTTACTTTGCCAGAACATCTCCTAACTTTAATTCTCATGTAATTATCATTCTCATAGAATTATTATATCATTATTCAAATTAGCCATGTGCTGCGCGTTCCCCTGATTGGCCAGGTAAGCCTCGCTTTTTTTATGATAAGCCACGGCCCTCAATTGATCGGGCACACAAACAGCTCACAGTGACCCGTCCTGTTTTGTCGATTGTGTTTTTTATGCGTGGCTCTATGTGTCCTGTTCTGTTCAACCTATCAATCAATTTATGTCAGAGTGTAGAGGAAAAAATAAGACAATTTCACTTGACCATTTCTTTGTAGGCTATTTAATAATAGGCTATCAAACGGACGGAGACATGCTTTCCATGATGCTTTGTCTGGATGTGTGTGTGTGTGTGTGTGTGTGTGTGTGTGTGTGTGTGTGTGTGTGTGTGTGTGTGTGTGTGTGTGTGTGTGTGTGTGTGTGTGTGTGTGTGTGTGTGTGTGTGTGTGTGTGTGTGTGTGTGTGTGTGTGTGCATGTAACTATCCGATCCGTAGATCGTAGTAAGAAATCAAATAAAACAAATAAAAGTTCATTGGATCAATTGAAGAAAGAGCATGAGCTCTTGTGGACGGAGAGAGAAAGCGGCACAAACAAAAACAATGTGCGCGCATTAACCAGTTATTATGTCCCTTGGCTTTAGTTAAAACAACGTCACACAAATAGCCTACTCTGTTTTCCAATACAACAATCCAATACCCCCGCACCACTACTTCCAATGTCCCTGCACATAGCCAAGAACAAGACAATAGATGGGTAGGTACAATAAACATCAAGACATACTAAAAAGAACAGATGAAGCAGCTATCCTTGTTTCCTTCGCGGTTTGCCTACAGAGCAGCCCACCTGCATTTAGTATATCCGTGAATTGTTACAATTTCTCAGAATCAAAGGCGAAAGTAGAAACGGGTGGCCAAAAGCTGTCGTATTGTTAGTTATCATCACAGACAATTTTAAGTAGAAACGGGTGGCCAAAAGCTGTCACATTGTTAGTTATCGCAGACAATTTCAATATAACACTATAACAATCAATGTTCTGTACGGTGCTCCTTCAGGGACGTTAGGGAGAACGCTGCCGGACAGAACCTTAGTTTGGAAGTCGTGCTTATGGGTCATTCCAGAATTGGAGGACATTTTCTGTCTCACCCATGAAATTTCAAATAATCCATGAACAAAATACTAAAACATGCACTTGTTGTGTAAATTATACTTGTCCTGAGACAAAATGTAAATATAGTTGTCGAAAAAGTGGTTCCAAAATATTATTTAAAATACCAAATAGCTCTCGAGCACCCCCTAAAATGGCATTTTTCTCTTGTCCCACCTTCTTGATGACCAACTTGCATGTCAAATGTAACAGTTAAAATGAGTTTTAAATCTACTTTTTTTGGTAGGATTTTGTTGATATATGTCTGTTGTAATTGTTAAAGTAATTTGTCTAATCATCAACATATTTTAAATAATAGTAATTATGCACTGAAGTTGTGTCCCACAACATGCGTGCAACCCTGTTACCGAAACCAATTTAGCCTGACAGTGGAAGAGAAAAAACAGTGAGTCACATGACACAGAGGAAATTACATCATTACACCATTTGCTAGCACCATGGGTAGACCAAAGGTAAGTCCTTTCTTCTATTTTTCATATTTTTCCAATCTTTTCAGCCTTGATTGAATGTGTCACTCTGACCAACGCAACCCTGTTATTCATATTATCAAAATAAGACAAATTAATTTCAAGTTTTCTTTCTTTATTTGTATAACTTAGTTTGTCCTTGACCTTGACCTAACATCACATTCCACAGCTAGCATCTATTCATGAGAAAAAGCTAACATTAGCATTGATTTGCAACCCTGTTACTTGCAACCCTGTTACTGTAATTAGAGTAACAGGGTTGCACTACAGTAACAGGGTTGCATCTCCTTCAGTTCACTCAGAAGGGACAATCTATTATCTATAGTAAAATTAAATGTGTATCTATAATTTAGCATGATCTACATGTTTTAAATGTATTACCATATTTTCCAGAATATAAATTGCCATTTTTTTTCTTGGACAACTACCTGGATGGGATTATTAACTCAAAATGAACTTGACTTGATCATGTTCACATAATTTTCAATAGGTAGGACATTTTTTAAATTTAAAATTGATTTCTACAGAGTCTTGCACACCATTGAGCGCTGCTGAAAAGCAGAGGCGCTACCGTGCCAGGCGGGATGCTGATGAACAGAGGAGACAGCAGTACTTAGAAAAAGAGAAAGAGAAGTGGAGGAAAGATGTAGAAACAGGGAAGAAGAAAAAGCAAAAAGACCGCAGTGTGAGAGCGCAGCGTGCCCAGCGAAAAAGGTGGAAAGAGGCTCATAAGAGGAGTAATGCCAGGAAAAAGGTACTTGAAGGATTAAACACCCCTCCAGTCAGCCCTGATCCTCCAGCCAGGCCAGAAATTCGAGTCAGGCCAGAATCTCCAGTCAGCTCTCAACCTGGGACTTCAAGGTCAGGACATAAGTTTAGGTTATTAAGGAATGCAAGTGAGTGTAAGCAAAGATCAGAACTGTATCTGTACAATGAACAGTGAAATAGGCATCTCTTTTACTTGATAGGTATAATCCTTAATTATTACAAGTCAAAAGATATCCATTTTAGATAATGAAACGGTATTGTAGCTATCACTATGATGTTTGCTATGACTATCAAGAACCACTGCATGCACCATGGATTGCTATTACTTACTACATATGTATCTATTAATTACTGGGTAACTACCCTCAAATAAGTTGCTACTGTGAAATCAATAATGAAAGTGTTTATATGTTTCTTTTAGGCAACGTGATCTTGGGAGAAGAAAAGGGAGGGCTGCCAAAGCAAAATTAAACAGGGAGTTGCAGAAACTACAGGATCAGTTAAGTAAAGTTGAAAAACGAGCAGAAAAATACAGAAAGCGGCTCCAACGATCCAAAAAGGACCATCCATCTCCAAGATCCAAAGTCAACAAGTTGCTTCGGGAAATCTCGGGCACATCCCTAAGGAGAACCCTGTTGTTCCATACAGCAGTAGCTGAGGAAGTACGTACCAAGTACGCACATTCAAAGAGAGAGAGTGACAGACAAGTCATTGCAGGAATAGTCACCAGCAAAATCCTGAAGAAGTACAGGCTGCAGAGATTGGCAGAAGAGGTTTTTGGATTTTCAAGGAGGAGGTGGACAAAACTGGCAAATGAAAATGTCTGCAGGTACCAGAGGAAGAAGCACGAGGGGATTGCTGCCACGCTGAGATCAACGGTGAGAACGTTCTTTTCACGTGATGATGTCAGCAGGATCACAACTGGAAAAAAGCAAACGGTGACAAAAGAAAAGAAGAAAATGCAGAAAAGATTACTGGTGGATTCAATGAAGAACCTCCATTTGAAGTTCCTGGCTGAGCAGACCAACCTCCGTCTATCATACTCACTGTTCTGCACACTTCGCCCCTACTGGGTTGTGCATCCAACATTGGCAGATCGTGAAACATGCATGTGCAAACAACATGAAAATCTAGGCTTTATTGCCAAAAAGCTTCACCAGATGCACATCATCGACACATCCAATTTGGAGAGCCTGACACAAGCCATCACATGTGACACCACGAGCAAGCAATGTATGTATGGGGAATGTGAGAAATGCAGCAATAATACCTATGCACTCACAAGCCACTACAGAGCCACCGATCGTGTCTCCTACCTTCAGTGGGCCACTGTGGACAAAGAGCACAAAAATGATCCTGGAGCAGCCTCAAAGATCACTTTGAAAAAAGAATTTGAATGCTCCCAAGAAGAGCTGGTGGAAACGTTTGCCATTTTGCTCCAGAAGTTCAGGCGCCATCTCTACAACATCAGGCAGCAATATGCTTTCTCACGGGCCCTGAAGCTGAACCTCCCTGCAAATGAATGTGCAGTCCATATTGACTTCTCAGAGAACTACGGCTGCAAGTACAGCGCTGAAGTACAAGCTGTCCCATTTTTGGTGCCATCCACAACCAAACAGGCCAACTCTTTGCACACTGGGGTTTACTATGGTGGGGGGGGCATCTGCCCCTAGCCTGCCTTTTGGCACTGTATCGGCATCCAAGACTGAAAGGGACCCACCTGCCATAAATGGCAACAACCTGGAGCCCATCCTGGAGGGAAATCCGAGACGGGAATTTCCCGGATGTGACAACCATCCATTTTTTTAGCGATGGCCCCTGCACACAGTACAAGCAGCGGTGGTATTTTTACCTCTTTTGTACTGAAATTTTCAAGAGGGGTTTACA
>OLKM01001818.1:100000-103330 GCA_900291075.1 Melanogrammus aeglefinus | reverse complement strand
CCTCAGTCGCGGGGTGAAGCCCGGGGAGGGGGAGTTTCCTCTTCACGGGCTCGGTTATGCGCTTCGGGGAGGCGTGGATGGCTCTGCTGCGCCGCGCTTCAAGGCACTTCTGCGCTGTACACGATGAAGGCCCAGCCGTCTCGGGACCCAACCCCTGTCAGGTGGACACTGGGACTGTAAGAACCGCACCCCCCCCCCATCCAGGTGGGGGGGGCGGGCTGCGCGGGCAGCAGTTTCATAAACTAAGGGAGGCCCGAGGCAAAGTCCATCCACTTTGGCGCATTTCCCACTAGCAACCTGGCTCGCATCTCGATAACTGGCTCAGCCACGGACTTCGGACTTCGGCTGGCTTTGGCTTGCGTTCCATACAACCCGGTGCCACCTCCTTCGACCCGTGGGCGGGGTCGTCAGTGATCCACTACGCTGCTTCGCGCGATCAATCCGCCTTGTGACGTATTTCCAAATGTATACGACGGGTCGCCGAACAACGTACATATAATCCGGAAGACACCTAGACACAACAACAACCTGGCGTATGGTGCCTGTCGAGCTCGCGGACACCCCTCTGAATCGTTTTTCGGCACCTACTCACGAATCAGGAAGTTCTGGACCCTCCTCCACCGACCACACGGAGTGGATTTCTTTTCTTGCAGAAAGCCCATTTCTCGTTCCCAAGTCATAAAAGACAGTAAAAGTGGTGTCTTTGTCTCCGCGGCTGCTTGTTATTCTTCTATTCTACCGGTCGGTTATCGGAGGCCTGCGCGGCGGATTATGACGCTTCCACAGTTGACGACACTCATCGGCCAAATCAGTGGAGGCAGTCCGAGTGACGTCACACGTTTTAGTAACGCTCTGGAACACGGCTCGAGTGATACAAACATGTACCCGGTTTCAGGTTACTGCGTGCTGTCGGAAACACGCAAATAGCGCGCCGGGCCCCGCGCCTACCGTAGCCGAGCCGTGCTAGTGCGACATGGCGCCATTAGACGGGCGAATAAGTCCCACACCCTTCGGGGGTCGAAGCTTGGGGATTCCAGGCGGTCCTGCGACGGTGGTGGGCCCAGGTGGCACGAAGAGGGCACAGCAAACTGAGTCAGATGGACTGAATGGACCTTGAGGGGCGGAGGGGATGGAAATGTCCCTCCCACGCTCCCTCCCCCTCTCTACATCCCAGTATCTCCCCTCCCGCTCAGCCCCTTCTGGACCCCCACTTCCTTGCTGGTCTTGTGTCGGGCTTCTCATTAGATTAGGAGGGAGGAGGATGGAGAGGAGCGGGGTGGTGGAGGGTAGTTGAGAAAGGGGTTGGGGGGCTTCGTAACTGGTGTCGCCAAGCACGTGTTTTCTAGTTCGGACTTCTGTTTCAGCAGATTGCCGACCCGGGTGACTGGTAAGCGGTTCTCCTCCCTGTGAGACACTGCCCAGGGATCGTGAATCACTTGTACGCGAGCCCTCTGCCGCGTTGTTTTTTCGTAAAGTGTTGTGTAAAAAACAAAATGTTGTGAATTACCCCTTTTTCTCCCCTCTTATGTCTTTCTTTTTTTTTTTTTTTTTGATGCGACGCGACCCAAGTGCTTGCAAAAAAAGCTTCAATGTAATCTAGTTTGGAAGTTATTTCTCGATGATATTGTAAAAAGTGTAAAAGTTTGTTTTTAAATTTTATATTTTGTGATGATTTACTCGCCCGAAAAAGATCGGTTTGAATTATTATGAACTGGAATGTGATGAGTTTTTTTATTTTATTTAGGACTTTATAAGTGGTGTAGAAAAACGAGAGAAAGAAGAAGAACAACAGAACAAGCGTAAAGTAAGAGTCCTATTTTTTTTCAAACGTGATATGGTTGTATTCTCGTGTCAGGACTTTCCACACCGATGCACTAAAAATGCTAAATGTTCCAGCAGAGCTGGTCGGTCTTTTGAGGATGTCTGTGGAAATGAGAAACGTTTGTTGTATGCTGGTTATAGTTTAACATTCCAGTGATTTTTCCACCAATCTTAGTATATTAGATATGCTACGTGCTGGGGAATAACCTCATCTGAAATGACCCAAAATCGGCAGACCGTGTAAAATAAATTGGACAAACACAAGTCTAGCTCCGTTTTACTCTGAGTTTGGTCACCAATTACTTACGCTTTAAGCACGAAAATATCAGTCAAGAATTTTGCAATCGGCCTCCTGTGCACCGGCCCCTCCTCACCCCGCAACAGTCCTGCCAGGAGGAGAATTGGATATATTAAGTTTGGTGGATTCCATCACATTGGTTTCCTGTGGTGAAGGTGGGGTTGGGGTGTCAATGGTCAATTTGTAACAGCTTCTTTGTTTTCTCCTGAACTGGTACTGGTATGTTAGATCTAGATACTTTGCGTGAGGGCCAGGGGAAAGACACAGCCATAGCGCTGTGTTATTTTGGGTGGAGGATGGGGGTGGGCCTGAACCAGTTCCCTTCAACCACATATTGCAAAGGAGTATTTGATTGCATGCAATTTTGCAGTGCAACAACTCTTCACGCATATATGCCCGAACCGGGTTCTACTAATTTTCCTCTTGTTTGAATAAATGCATGGCGTAGGCCTGAGTTGAGAGGGAGGAGTGTGAGCCACGACGAATTATCATAAAATTTGATGCATGACTGCTATGCCATCTCACAAACTTGTCTAAAATAGCAGCCCCAATGTCTGTTCCATTTTCTTGGTCCCACCTCCATTGTTGTGTTTTGGTTTTTTTTTTCCATCTTGGAGTTAGGATGAATGTGTTTCTTTTTAGTTCTTGCCCTTCTTCCCAAGATTATTTCTATTATCATCCACGTCCTTTCCCTACAATCCAAGCATAGTTTGGCATTTCTGATGTGTTATTCTAATACTCAAGGTGTGTAAAATACTGATGTTAACTAGAGTACTCTTTCTCTGCCACTCCTAGTAAGCATTTAAAGGTGTACGCACTTCTTGGCAATAGTTACTACATAGGCAAGATCATTCGTCTGGATTACTCTCTCTGCTTAACATTCCTGCGAGCTACTCCCCTCATTTTGTTGTGTCGTTGTGTGTGTGTGTGTGTGTTAGATGTGTGTGTGTGTGTGTGTGGTGGTGTGTGTTGTGGTGTGTGTGTGTGTGTGTGTGTGTGTTTTGTGTGCGGGTGTGTGTGGTGTGTGTGTTGGTGATAGTGTGTTACGAGAGGATTTATTGAGGGAGGAGTGAGACTAGTTTATTCCAACCTCATTAAGTGTACTTCTCACTAAGAGTGATTTACCGAACCACTACCAAATAATGACGAATGACTATTCGGTTGTTTTTTTATATTGGACCCGACCCAATTGCAAAAAAGTGTTGTGAGGC
>OLKM01001818.1:77500-95000 GCA_900291075.1 Melanogrammus aeglefinus | reverse complement strand
ACTGATTTTTATATTTCGGTTGGAGGTCATTAACCAACACTACCCTTGTTTTAGTCCACATTTTACACTATTTATAATATTCACTATTTAATTGTTCATTTCTTTACAAACCAGAAGAGAAAGAAAGCAGATCAAATCATTGGTAAAGAGTTTATTTAGACACTACAAATGACAGAGGGCAGCACAAAGTAATGTATCTATTTGTTGACACCCGTAACAGAATCCCTCTTTACGCTCAATCGTTTTGTACACTGCAAAGCGTTGGTGTTGCCATAAATACAAGGGTTGGGGAGGTCCATCGCAGCGTGCTCAACCAGGGGCCCTGCAGTTGCCCTTCAGGGGCCATTCAGCGCAGAGGTGAAACTGTGGTGGGACCTCAAAACATTTCTCTGCTGACAAACTGCAGTCGATGTGGTCAAGGCACTGAAATAGACTCAGAATAATCAGGGTTTTCTCCATCGACCGCGGGTGAGGTAGTGACATCACTCTAGTGAGGTCATTTGGGGTGACGCGTGAATCAGTATATTGGCTTTTAGTCCTATGTTGGGTTTCTTCTCATACATAAAGCGTGAGGTGCTCTGGGGGAAGCAGTAATACAAATGTTGTTCCAGTCATGAAAACCCAACCCTACGGCATGGGGGCTTAACAGAGAGCACACGGCGCACATCAACCCTAAACCGCAGAGAGATAACACGACACAAAAGCTTTCACAAGGTGAGTGCTGCAGGACACTTGTAACTGTCCATCACTCAGGAACAGGGGACGTGCTACAACCAGCCGTGGGAACAATGGAAACCAGAGAGAGGCCCCAGCTACAGAAGGTCCCCTCCTTCATAGTAACTTTATCCCTGCAAACAAAAGCCAACACAAGACCTGCTCTCAGAGGCCACACGGCTACCACATGTGCGCAGGTAGCAAGACAGCGGGTTTGCTTCAAACACTAAAGGCTGATGATTGTGGTGACCAAAGGTATGTGTGTGGTGGGTTTTAAGAATACCAATAGTGATTTAAAATGGTAAAGGTCAGTCATTTAAGCGTACATGAGAGCAACGTGTTACATAATGCCGAAGTGGAGAATTCCCCGAAGGATTTGGAAATTGCTGAAATATCTTTGTATAGCTAACACATCCAAGCTAATATAGAATATCAAAATACCACTATGTGATTACCTTTGAGTAACATAATCTTATTCTCCAATAATAGTACTCTGAATGTGTTGTGCCTTTAAAATATATATTTATATTTAGTGTAGGAAATTTACTGTACAAAACTAACACATATAATAGCTTTTATATATAAACATATCATCTCTCTATAAGCAATATAACTCTTTGTGGTGAAGTAAACAGGTTCTTTGTTTTTTTTTGACAACACCATCGTTTGTAGGCCTACATTCAAACAGCCACCTGTTGCGTACGCTAACAATGCTACACAGGCTTACCCAGCTAACACACCACAGACTCCTGCACTTATTGGTCACACAAACATATGAATCATGCTTACAACAGAGAAAAAAAACAAAAAACTATATATTTATACATATATAATATATGTATACATATAAAGGAATAAAATATCTCGGAACAACTTTGGCAAAGTTGATCTCTTCCTAATCAAGATGGAGGACATGTAAGAAATGCTAACATAATAACAATTATAACAAGGGGATATTTACCAGAAAGAACAACAACCACCAAAACAACAATCATCCATTTGAGAAAATTAGGGATAACCTGTGATGAAGAGAAGGAGGCAGAGCAGATTGTCGGGATTGGGGAATGCGTTGTGATACAGAAAAAGAGCAGGATTGATTGTATATTCCCATGATGATGAACATAGTTACCAACCGTATTGGGAGCCGGTTCTTGCCAACCGTATTTACCCGGCAGTTACCATGGTAACATGTACCCTCCATGCAACTGCAGGGTTGACTTCAATGTGATGCGTCTTAAGTGAACAATTGTAATTACATATAATCCAGGAGAGATTATAAACATACAAAGAGCAGGAACCCGGCAACCGAAGGAGAAGGAGGTGGAGCAGGAGGAGGAGGAGGAGGAGGAGGAGGAGGAGGAGGAGGAGGAGGAGGGAGGAGGAGGAGGAGGAGGAGGAGGAGGAGGAGGAGGAGGTGGAGGGACACAGTACGACAGCTCCATCCACCTCAGGTACAAAGTGACACGGACAGACACGGCCTCGCCGTGGTTTAAACATTTCAAACAGAAGGAATCGAGGGCAGTGGGGTGTGGTCTGGTGTGTGGCTCATTAACAGCTCAGAGTAGAGTAGGGGTTGTGAGGGGGGGCCCGTGGATACAACCAGAGTCTGGGGTGGAAAATCACAGGATGGCATGTGTGTGTGCACGTGTGTGTGCACGTGTGTGTGTGTGTGTCTGGTTCAGGGTGGGGGTCAAATTGTCAAAGTTCCACCAAAAGAGACATTGACAGATGTTGTCCTTCTTAACATCCCGTCAGGTGTGTGTGGTTTGAGGGAGGTTGTGTGTGAGGTCAGGGAGCATGTTTGTGTGTGTGTGTGTGTGTGTGTGTGTGTGTGTGTGTGTGTGTGTGTGTGTGTGTGTGTGTGTGTGTGTGTGTGTGTGTGTGTGTGTGTGTGTGTGTGTGTGTGTGTGTGTGTGCGTTCAGTCTGTGTGTGTGTGTGTGTGTGTTCAGTGTGTTCAGTGTGTGTGTTCAGTGTGAGTGTTCAGTGTGTGTGTGTGTGTATGTGTGTGTGTGTGTGTGCGTTCAGTGTGTGTGTGTGTGTTCAGTGTATGAGAGTTCAGTGTGTGCGTGTGTGGTGCATTCAGTGTGTCTATGTGTGCGTTCAGTCTGTGTGTGTGTGTGTGTGTGTTGTGGGTCCCTTCACAGGGGCCCGTGGCGGTCCTGGTACTGGGCCACCACTGAGGAGCACCTCCCCAGCTCCTTGCGAAGGTCGGCCACCTCCCGTCGCAGCGCCCCGTTCTCCTTCTCCAGGAAGCTGGCTCTGATGGCGATCTGGTTCTCCTTCAGCCGCCGCGCGTCACGGGACCGCTTGGCCGCCACGTTGTTCTTCCTCCGCCGCGCCCAGTACCGGTCGTCCTTAAGAGGGGGCCGAGGGGGGGCGGCGGGAGACACACGGATCAAAGGTGTGATGAGTTGTAGTATTTCACCTGACGACCACTAGGTGTCAGTAGTGTTATGATAGTGTTATTGGATAATAGTTGCTACGGTAGGTAGAACATGTGGATTAAACAGAGAACACAGTTGTAATGGATCCCCTTCATAGAAATAAAAGTTTATATAAAAAAACAGTTCTTTATTGAAGAGAACAAAACAGAAGGGTTCTCGTTCCGACCAACTTCCAACCCTGAGGACACCCAGAACAACCTGAACCCAAAGACCCTGTACGGTATGTACGGTTCTTTTTTGTCCCAAATTGAACTTGAGTTCAACATGAATCTGCTTCCAAACACATTTGTTTCAACCCACCCAACATCCGGCCGTAACACCCATGCCCCAGTGAAGTGGTGAGCAGCAGTTTGCTCACGGCTATGAGCAAACTGTTGGGCTGCCTAAAATGTTAGGCAGTCCATCATAAGAGACCTTTACCCGTTGCACCTTTTGGTGTAGTTTATAGTTTAGAAATTGGTAAAATGGACCCATAGATTAATATTTACATTTTAGGGCATTTAGCAGTTGCTTTTATCCAACGCGACGTACAATGAGCACATTTGTCAGGAGAAAGAGAAACAACTATCGTCGTCAGTACATTAAGGATGGTCATAGAACCGAAGGCAGGGAAACACCTCCTGATCAGACTACCTCTACTTAACGTTGTTGTTTCCAGCCTCTCCTGAGAGCTGCTTCGTAGAAACGGGCCAGCTAAATAGGTTTGATGTTTGTTTTCATCTGAGGTCAGTTTGTTTTTTCAGTGGCTGGCAGGTGGGTGTCTACCTTCAGGTCCTCAGGGATGAAGATCTTCCGGGCCTTCTTGATCATGGGCTGGGGCTTCAGCTCTTCCGCCGAGAACTTCCTCTTGCGGGGGTCGAACACTTCCTGTCCCGGGACACTGGAGAGAGCCAGGTCGGCGGGGTCCGGGTTGTACCCCACCGGGACCTGGATGGACTCCGGGTCGATGGGGCTGGGGGTGTCCCGGGATGGGGCCAGATCTGGGGGAAGACACACGCGTTAATGTGACAGACACAGACACACGCAGAGACACAGACACACACACATTCACGCAAACACATGCAAGCATGTACATGCGCATTGCGCACACAAACACACACGCAGACACACATTTCAGTGTACACAGACACACACAAAGACACAGACACACACACATTCACACAAACACATGCAATAAACATATGCATGCACATACATGCAGACACACACACACACACACACACACACACACACACACACACACACACACACACACACACACACACACACACACACACACACACACACACACACACACACACATTTCAGTGTACACAGACACACAGAGATCATACATGCACTTCAACACATTACAGTTTAAACGGATGTCATTATTATTATTATTATGTCTGATGGAAGTGGATATTATGTATTTTTCTGTTTTCAACTTCAGAGAAACATTTTTCAACACTCATACAAAATATAGCTTGTTTGCTTTTGAGTAGTTCCTATTTCCAAACATCCGGATGTACATCAAGTAGGCTTACTTTTTAATTTGCATCAACGTCATTGCGTTTTGGGGGGGATCTAGCTGTATTAACTCTATGCGACCACAAGATGGTGATGCGGCACTATCTAGACGTCCGAGAGCAATTCAGGGATCTCGAGCATGGAAATTGACTTCTGGGCAATCAGCTGACAAGCAAATTCCTTTTCCTCACTCAGCTGGTGTGGGAGCGCGCATCGCTAATTTATTGGACTCAGACATAAAGTTGACAAAACAAGTCGCCGAATCAGTTTTGGGTCAAGCTCAGATCTGCTTCATTAGACTGAGATTAATCAAATGCTAGGTATAAAAGTGAATGTATCAGATGACCTCCAAATGTTTACTCCCAAACGCCTTCAACATACACTACATTCAATTAAAGGACAATTCCGGTATTTGAGCCCCCTTTCTGGTTTGTCTAGGGTGAAATAGAGTGGTTAACATCAACATTTTGAATATTGGTTCCTGAGAATGCACATAGCCAGCCATTGTGAAGCAGGCAGGGGCATCCTAGACAAACCAGAAAGGGGGCTCAATGTTCAAAATACCGGAATTGTCCTTCAAAGGGTAATATTGTAATTCTTTATTTTATACCTACTTGCTCTTTCCTCTGTTGCTTTTATTTGTACTCAAACAACAGCAGATATAAAACAGCAACAAGGGATGCAAACATGGAAATATTAGAAACGTACGCACAGCAACATGAGAAGCTACAACAGTAACATGGGATGATAACAGAAAAGTATACGCTCAAATGAGAAGCTACATTAACTTGGGATGCTATTCGGGAGCGGGTCGGACCTGTTCGAAACCAGACAATTGAAATCTTATTGATCGTACTGGTGGTCAAAGGTTAAGCCATGCAGCTGCCATTTGCTGGGCAGGTTAAACAGCTTGTTCGCCTGTTTTTCGACCAATGCGGAGTACAGAGTCAGGAATACTATCCCATCGGGTTTCAGAGGTCAACAAATCAATGATTGATCTCAATACCCTTTCCTCCGCAGCATTTAGAGTTTGATGTGAGAGTCAGGATTACGTTCACGCCAAAGCATCGATTTTTTTCAGTCCGCAGGTTGAGGACTGGATACCTTAGTGTTTTTAAACCTTTGACCCTTCGAAATGGCACGTTGATATTAAGTGGCAGGCTTGACCCTGTGTAGCGGAAGCAAACCTCCTCCATGGTTTGTTTGGACGTCCTTGGAAGTCAAAGCCTGCTACACCTGCTATGCTAGCATTGCTACGCCTGCTATTCTAGCCTGCAGGGAACTCTTGGCAGAACCAGTTTCCGTAGTTATGTATACAGGACTGTGTCATCCCAGCTGGCAGCGTGTGGCCATCAGTTCTGTTTAAAGGTTGCTCCAGAATTCATACAACAAGAACGACCCCCCCCCCCCCCCCCACCCTACCCTCTCATCTGTCTGGGTCAGACATTGCCATGGTTCCATTCACAGAAATACAGCACTGAGGAGCCAACGATAACAAGCAAGTTTGGCCTGCGTGGTGAATCTGTTGAAATAGTTGGTCAGTAGTACAAATTAAAATAGCACTGTAATAGTAGTAGAGTAGTATAGTTGAAATACTATAGTAGAATAGTTTAAATAGTGCTAACCAAGGTTAAGAGCAATAGCTTTATAAGTGGGGCCTAGCTACCAAATAATACCAAGCAATTCAACATTAAAAATAAATCGAATAAAGCTATGTTTAGCCATCATCCCAACTAGCTACGGTCAGCTCACCATCATAACTAAGCTCATGTAAGCTCAGGTCCTCACAAGCCATGTTATCTCCCATCGTGGCAAGCTAAGGTTAGCTCCGGTCGCAGCAAGCTAGGTTTATAAATCTTTGATTTTGGGATCCTGTGTTGAATTATCGGAGACAGTGATACAACTTGACTAAAACTTTGGATTGCAGCTCCGTTTGACCTTTCATCTCTTGACCCTAACCAACACAACACTGGCAGACCAAAGTCCACAGACCAGTTAGGCACTAGACGCTGCTTTCCCTGTGCTATGACAACAATCACAAATGAATCATCGTAGCATTCACCCATTCAAACATTAATGAATAACATTTACATTTAGCGCATTTAGCAGAGTGACGGCAGAGTCAACCGTGCAAGGCGACAGCGAGCTCGTCAGGAGCAGTTAGGGTTAAGTGTCTTGCTCAGGGACACAACACTCAGCTAGGAGGAGCTGGGGATTGAACTAGCAAGGTTACAAGACAACTACTCTACCTCCTGAGCTAAGCCGACCCCAACATCCCCCATTAAAATATTAATCTTGGCATTCAGACATTCATTGTAACATCGCCAAAAAATTTAAACATTAATTATAACATCCCCCATTCAAATATTAATCTTACATTCTCATACATTCATCTTAACATGCACACATTCATCTTTATATTCATGAAATCATCTTGCTGTTCACACATTCACACATTTGCCAAAACATTCACTTATTCATCCTAACATTCACACATAAGCCACAATATTCACCCGTTCACCTTTGCATTCACATCGTAACACTCACCATAACATTCACGCATTCATTATAAAATTCACAAATTCAAACATTCCACATATCGTCCCACCTTTCAGCACACAATTCAAACTATGACATCATTCAGGGCAACAGCCAGGCTCATGGGACAAGGGGGCTGTTTGGAGCCTGCCAAAGCCTGAGATTCGGACCTATAGCAGGCCGCCTGCAGCCGCTGTCTGCGTGTCAGGCTGTAGCGTGCTGTGCTTCCGCCGGCGACACTACAGTGGGCTCGCCTGCCGCACGCAGCCAGGGGCCCCACGCCAAACTATGTTGTTGTTGAGGTCTGAGCGAGTGTGGAGCCTCAACCAAACCAGAAGTCTAGCTGAGCTGTGGTCACGTGACGCAGAGCCCCTCCAGGCCCATGTGATCATGGCTGGGAACACACTGTTCCTTAGACCAGAGAAAAACAGGAGGGGGCAGGGTTGGGGGGGGGGGGCTCAGAGGAAATGGAGTGTTGAGCGAGAGAGAGAGAGAGAGAGAGAGCGAGAGAGAGAGAGAGAGAGAGAGAGAGAGAGAGAGAGAGCGCGCTGTTTCACAGCTCAGGGTGTCTGCATGTATCCGTCACATGGCAGCACGCGAGCAGGGCGAGGCCAGACGAGCTCACGTGAGAACGGAGCGACCGGTCTGGTTCAAACAAAACACAAGTGCACGCTACGCTGTGAGACGGAACACAACACTACACACACACACACACACACACACAATGCCACTCACCACTCAGCCAGCGGGATCATGTATCGCCTGTGTTTGTTTACCGCACAAGGCAATGTTTTCACAGCGATGGGGGCTGCTGGCCTCAGCTGCACCACCGAGTACAGCAGGTGCAACTCGACAGGTGAGATACTGCCGCTAAGGATCTACATGCAAGAGGCCAAAGATAAGGATCTACAGGTAAGCTGCTGATCAAAGTAATGTGCCGCAGGTGGGGATACAACAGGTAAAGCTCATCTACAGGTAACATTACTCCAGGTGAGATGCGGCAGGGGAGATATCTCAAATGATACTCTACAGGCAACATGCTACAAGTACAACACTTCAGGGGAGATACTACAGCTGAGATGCTACTACTGGTAAGGGGAAACAGGTGTGGTGGGACAGGTGAGACTCTACAGGTAAGGATCTCCATGTAAGACTCAACAGGTACAGCTCCATGGGTAAGACTCAACAGGTAAGACTACAGATAAGACTCTACAGGTAAGACTCAACAGGTAATACTCTACAGGTAAGACTCTACAGGTAAGACTCTACAGGTAATACTCTACAGGTAAGACTCTACAGGTAAGACTCTACAGGTAAGACTCTACAGGTAAGACTCTACAGGTAAGACTCTACAGGTAAGACTCTACAGGTAATACTCTACAGGTAAGACTCTACAGGTAAGACTCTACAGGTAAGACTCTACAGGTAAGACTCTACAGGTAAGACTCTTCAGGTAGGGCTCTACAGGTAAGACTCTACGGGTAATACTACAGGTAAGACTAAAGGTAATACTACAGGTAAGACTCTACAAGTGAGGATCTACAGGTTAGACTCTACAGGTAAGGATCCACAGTTAAGACTATATAGGTAAGACTCTACGGGTAAGACTCCACAGGTTAGCCTCTACAGGTGAAACAACAGGTAAGATCACAGGTAAGGCACTTTCAGTAAGACTCTACAGGTAAGACTCTACAGTTTATTTGTAATAAATATTTCCATAAGGCTGGTCTAACGTTAGCAGTAGCTAACTATTGTTATGTGTTGATACCAACTAGAGAGTTATTCTGAGTAGATTATTATGGTATGGCTTACCATCTGTCGCCAGATGAAATAGACATCCATAAGATATGGAAACAGACGATGATAGCCTGTATGGGGTCAGATGGAGCTGGAGGTTTAACCCAACCACAGCATTTGCTGTACCGCGTTTGCTCCAGCCACTGTGACATTAGTTCCAACAAAACTGAATTGCATTAAAGCGACCTCTAACACAAATGCCATGGACACAGACTCTGGGCAGATGTTTCTCCATACCAGAACAATGAAGAGATGTACTGAACGTGAAGAACACTGAATCACAATCTCTCTCTCTCCACATCTGTTTTCAATAAGTTGTTCTTCTAAACAACATTTATAGAGGTAGCTATTTATTTTCTTTTTCTCTGATCTGTGGGAAGTTGTTGCAAACCAATGCTTGTGCTAGGGTTGCTAAGTGGGAGAGTAGCCTGCTCCTTAAAGCAGGAGTTCTCAAAAGCGGGTACGTGTACCCTCATTTGGTACTTTGAAGGATTGAAGGAGAGTACCTGGAACATTTCATAATTAAACGAGGAAATGTGAATTCTGACAACAAAAAAACATTGGTTCTTTGATGAAGTAACCAAATTAAAGTTGCAAAGCGTCCTCTTCTTGAACACTGAAGCTAGCTTTGCTCATTCTGTTTTTATAAAGTCAGACAGAGAGGTTAGTGGACAGCAACAGGCTGGTAAGGAGATGGTATGGTCTGGACCAAACTCCTTACAACTTTTAAAAACACAAACCCAACCAAGTGGTGCCTACAATGCACCAACCTGACGTATGAGCACAACAATTGATGTACTATTAGACACACGTGTAGCTGTTCACAAAACCAACAGCACACCAGGTGCATTCTGGGGGCTCAAAGTCTCATACCCAAAGTCAAGGTTCATTCAGTCATTCATTGGTAATCTACTGATTGTGTGTGTGTGTGTGCGTGCGTGCGAGCGTGTGTGTGTAGTTGTGTGTATACAGTATGTGTGTGTGTTCGTTTGTGCACGCGTGCATGCACCTTTGTGTGTTAATGTAAAAGTGTGAGTTACCTGCTATGCTGTTCTTCTGCATGTGGTCCTGGGGCCTCGGGGGCCCGGTGGTGGACCTCACTGAGGGGGTGGAGGAGGAGGAGGAGGAGGGGGAGGAAGAGGGGGAAGAGGAGGAGGGGAGCCGCCGGGGCCCAGGCGTGGCCCCTGGGCCCCCCTGCTGCTCTGCGTGCTGCGCTGAGCTGGCGGGGATACCGTTCTCCGACAGGAACTCCTCCAGGTCCATGTACTCCAGCTGGAAGTTGTCCCCGTCATACGGCAGCGTCTTGTCCCACAGCGTGGGCCCCAGGAAGGCTGACTGGGGGCCGGCACCGCCCTCATCCTCAAGTTTCTTCTCCTTTTCCTTATCCTTGCAGAGCCCTGACACACACACACAAATACATATACATGGAATTTGAGGCTTGGTTTCCAGTACGGTTTGCACATAGAAGAATTTCTTTCTGAGAAGTTTGTGGCAGAAAGCAACTATGAACTATGAAAAAGTCAAAGGTGTATGTTGGTAACTGTTGACACACACACAAAATGTTCTGGGTTTAAACCCCAATGTCCTAAGTCTACCTGTAGGCATTGTTGAGCAAGACAACCCCTAACCTATTTTTAAAACCATTTGTTTTACAGTAAAGTTTTTAGGAAAAGGTTTTAGTAACGCAACGTTGGCCTTAGCTTGGAGCAGAATTTCTGTATTTGTACATATACATATATAGTGAAAAACAAGGGGTTCAGTTGCAGGGTTGAATACATATTCAGCCCCCATAACAGTATATAACATGAATAATAATCGGACAACAGTCATATTTAATTTTAAAAATGAGGGAAAAAGTGTGATTACAAAACTTTCCCAGTCCCAGTGTTCAGCCATGTTATTTGCATTGGTAGTCCCACAAACAGTTTTTTTCCTCAGAAAAGCCAAGACAAACGTTACACTTGCTGCAATGAGGTGGTGTTGAATCTTTAAGTGCAGTATCTGCAACGTCCTCTGTTCGTCTTCTCTGGCACGGGTACGTACATCCGTTGGGGGGGGGGTGTAAAAATGCCTCTTGGCTGGGACGCCCGCTTGGTGAACTCCCATCACCTGAGGACGGTCTATTCAGAGCATTCAGAGGGCTCCTCAACACCTTCTGTGTTGCTGGGCTCCCATTGCCTTAAGACTCTTTTGGTGTGCTGAGGGTAGTGTTCACCATGGTTTGAAAGATAATGCTAAGAGTGCCTGAAATGGCGTGTCCCCTGTTCAGTAGGTCTTTCCTCGACATATTGAGAGCTTTGCCAAAATCTTGAATCACGTCTTCTGAAACAAACTTCTGGAAGTGCTCCAGTGGTGGGGGGAGTGAAACGGCATCACCGGTGATATCTACTCCAGAAAGATCAGTATTGGGACTGATCACAATCTGTTCTCAGCCGGTGATCCCGGTCATGGGGCATGCTGTGTTTGGTTGGTTGGGGCTCAATGTCCGCACACTTCATCGGTTTGGTGCAGTCGGCACTTTGTCAACTTCATCTGCTTCTTCGTCGCTTGTATCAATGTCGTCTGATTCCATGTAAAAATCACTGCCCTCATTTCGGATGCAGTCCATCACATCTTTATGGCATTCTGAAATGAAAAAAGTTTAAAGGTCCCATGGCATGCTACTTTATCGATGCTTTTATATAGGTGTTAGTGGGCCCCTAATACAGTATTTGAAGACGTTCAAGAAATTCAGCCTTGGTGCAGAATTACAGCCACTACGAGCCAGTCCCACAATGAGCTTTCCACAAACGTGCCGTTTGTTAGAGGCGGGTCAAGGTGGAGCGTGGGGACGTGGCCCTGAGCAGCTTGCGGCCACGGTACCATGCGCTAGTGTTTACAGTGGATGTATCGCAATGGCTCGGATTCATAATATCATCCGGAGGCGCACACAGCTTTTGGCCGTGTTCTGTAAATATTCTACAACACGCCGGGTGCTCTGGCGGGAGCCGTGGAGCTCTATATCTAAATAATAATATAATATGAATCTCAAACAACTGCGTCGTCGGGTTATCCGACGTCTCTGGTACTTCCTCTTCCACGTCAATCTGAAGTACAGACTGAGCGGCGACATAGAGGAGGAGAAAAGGATTGCCGTTTGCGGACTCCCGGTACTTATCTCGCCGGCGGTGGAGGAGAAAGAGATTGTTACCCGGGATTACCGCCTGAGCCCCGGGTAACAATCCCATTCTTCTCCATGTCGGCGGTTCAATCCAGACTTCAGGGGGTCAATGACAAAGTTCCATTTCCCAAATTCCTTCTCAACCATGGCCGAGATAACCCCCACTACGAAGCCTCGTTGTGGAAGTACCAGAGACGTCAGATAACCTGACGCATTCTAGTCTTTTCACCAAATGGGAGCCTTACCTAACCTTATGTTGCGTGTAACGCGCTATTACAACATCAGCAGAACGGTTATCCAAATAACAAAGAAGTTTACAGTTGTACAGTGTGTGTGTATTGACACAAACACATATGTGGCATTCGCACGGTCGTAGCTCGGCTCATTCGCGGGCTAAATTCTCTGGGCGGATAAGGCAGAGAAAGGGGAGGTAAATTGGCCCCTTATGACGACATATGGGGAGATACTACAGCTGAAAAAAAATCAGAGCGTCTGAACTTTCATTTTTCAAAGGCGGAGCAGGATACCTAGTGCTCGTTTTACACCTAAGGTTATTTCTAGCTACTGGATGACCATAGGCAGGCTAGGGGAACTCATAGAAAACCTCATAAACTGATATTTTCATGCCTTAGGACCTTTAAACATATGAGTATACATATATACATAAAAACATACATACATACATACATACATACATACATACATACATACATACATACATACATACATACATACATACATACATACATACATACATACATACATACATACATACATATACATACATGCATACACGTTTTATATTGTAGTAGATAAGGAATAGTAGGGTGGTGGTTATAACCCTAATTTCAAAGCAACTATCCTCCCCTTATCATACCAAAATAATACATGCATCTCCCCAGACCACTGAACCATTCGCCAACCCTTCCCAACTGTCTCTGAGCAACAGGACATAATACAAGCATCCCCCAAAGATCCCATTAAAGCATAAATTTGCTAGAGAGAAATAGTAAAGTATTTATTCATTCTATTCTAAACATTACATTTTTAAATAGAAAACACATTTAGAACTTAGTTATAATAATGAACATCAAAAATCTTCGCTATCTTTTTCCATATGGTAACATGTAAGAAGTGCACTTCCCGGTGGAACGTGAAAGGTGCACTAAGCTATTTGGATTACCACCCTCACCCACGGTTGTGATATACAACACAGACCAAACAAGCTCTCAATCAAATTTGATGAATGTATTCCACAAACTAGATACATGATCTAGACATTCAAATCGTCACACCAACATTTTTTGTAGGCATTTTACTTGAATCTCGTCAAATCCAGTCCAAAAAAACTAAGGAGTCTCTTGAAGGAAAGTTTGCAGGTTGTGTTAGTTAATGGCCAGAGTGCCGGACCTATAATCACATTTACCAGCCAATAGCATTACGAGGACAAAGATAAGGCCCAATGACTATGTAAATGTGGTTTAAAAGCAAATACACATTTGCTTTATTTTTCGTGGGTAGCTAAAAGTGATGTTGTAGCGTTGTAATTCAGGGTCTTACAGGGTTAATGATCTCTCTGAGTCTGCTCAAATAGTAGGGGCCTTAACGAGCTGAACAATCGCTTGCTCCAAAGGGCTTAGTCAACATTAGAGTACAATAAGGGTTGCTCATTAATTACAATCGATAGTAGGCTAACATAGTTACACAAAATACTAAGTAGCTGGGCCACTGTAGAATAATCAAGTCATACAATAATATAGCAACATATGATCATCAGTGCCTTCCATGGAGGACATCGATTAGGAACTCGTTCTTGACCGATGAAGTGCTGCACACGTTTCCGTCTTTATCATGAAAACGACTCGCAAACACGCACGCACGCACACTCTCTCTCACACACACACACACACACACACACACACACACACACACACACACACACACACACACACACACACACACACACACACACACACACACACACACACAGTTTGTTTTTGCTTTCTGAGCTCAATAAACACTGAATGATGTTTTTGTGTCGATGCAGTTGTCACAGAACGCAGAATTATTCAAAATCGAGTATTGTTTGATGCATTTCTATATGTAGAACGTGGTAAAACGCAAAAATAACGAAGCGCTCGGTGACTTGTGGTCGTTTGAAGTCGGAATTTGGCTGCGCAGGTCAGTGCGTCTGGCACTGCGTCCATATGACAGACGCAGAGAGCGCGGAGCCTCGGTGTTTACTGTTTACAGACAACAGCCCCCCCGCCACAGGACGCAGGAGCCCCCCGCAGCCCGCCTTACCTCCGTCGTGCTGGAAGGGCAGCTTGAGCGGGTTCTCCAGCAAGGACTTCAGGACGCCGTTGGAGGGGGACAGATGTCTGGCCATTTTTTCCATGTCTTTCTCACGTCAAGTGCCGACTATAAATCCAGAAAGCTGACGGGAGTTACAACCAAAGACTCGGGAGAGAGAGACAGAGAGAGAGAGAGAGAGAGAGAGAGAGAGAAAGAGAGAGAGAGGGGGGGGAGAATTGGTGGTGCCCCGTGGTGGTAACTCCTCCAGCAGACCCAGAGAGACCAACAGTCGTCCGCGGAGGAGGCACGGCAGGTCGTCACTCTCCGAGGGAGGCGGAATGAGTGATCCTATCTGGGCTGGTCGGACCTCAATTTCTCTCCATGTGCGGAGCCTGACGTCTATGACGTGACACCTCCCGGGGCTCAGGGGGCGGGGCTTGTTTATTCCAGGAGCTGCTGGCTGCGGACCCTGGATGCAGACTGGGGATCTCCCGTCTCTAGGTCCCACTCGTACGGATGGTTTGACGAGACTCTAAAATTATGAGACCCGAGATAGATTAGAGAGAATGATGTAGGGCAGGCCGAAAGGGGTTTGATAATCGCGTTGGTTTTAAATGTCTTCAAGTTTTAAAGCCTTAAAATCGAATAAAGTAACTTTTAAAGTAAGGAAAGCGTTGGTGGGCTTCCATACATTATACAATGTAATGTATGATGGCAGGTAAAGAGTTTAAAAAGCACCTAAATACATAATGTTAGCTGAAGCAACAACTTGGACCAAGGCTCTACAATTTCACCAGAACCTTCCCAGACAAAAGCCAGTATCCCACACCCCTGGGGCATACTGGCTGTGCTGGTGTATTAAGCACCTGTAAATTACATGTGCGCACAGCCAGTGGCTCATGGGTTACAGCCTGTAACCCATGTGGATACACAGGTTACACAAGTGTCAGGTGTGTAAAACAAACGGTAAGACATCCTAAAAACATAAACATCATCTGACGTATTGCTGGGTGGTCATGTTGCTGTGCAATGGCATCATGTTTTAAGTGTGTAGAACTGTGAGCAGTGTTACATAACAAAACCACTTTGCACCCCCCCCCCCCCCCCCCCCCACACGTACACACACACATTATGCCAAAATCTCAGATTAAGACCTGCGATATGATTGGTCCTCCCTTCGGATTATCCCACCGTAACCCAGAATTCGGGGTCAAGCAAACGGTGAAATCAACAGAAGAAATCTGGTCACTGCAACCAAACTAAGAACAGGCACACCGCAACACAGACACCCCCCCCCCCCGCTCCCACCACACACCCCCCACACACACAACACACACACACACACACACACACACACACACACACACACACACACACACACACACACACACACACACACACACACACACACACACACACACACAGCTTTCCCAAGAATTGCTCAACCCAGCCAGGAGGAGTTGGGATTCTAACCGGCATCCCTCCATTCCTCTAAGGCCGTTCTTCCAAACTATAACAAATCAGTGAATGTGTCTTTTGTGTAAACAGCTGTCCTTGTAGTCATAGGGGTGGGGGTGTTGTAACTGGATGCGGTCACTATGGCAACCATAGACCCTCCATGTCCACACGGGTCAGATACCTCCCAGTCGTCACCACACCAGCGACGAGATTCGCCCTCATTCGTTCTCCTCATGTTAGTGAGTATGTTTAGTCAACTTCAAAGTTGAATATTAGATAAAGGAATTGATTAAATAGAACAAAATAATTACAATAATTAAATTAGCTCACACAATATGAGTTTGACATATGTTTGTACAGAGTATGCTGAGCAAACAACAGGACTAAATGTATGTAGTTAGTCAGTAAATGGTTAGGGGCACACACCTGTAGTGCCATAGATTCGATTCAGAGGTGAAGTTGATTCTTTGTTGAATTTCCATTTGGTTCTGTAAGCGTTTAGCTGGGAGGAATGGGACAAAATAAATAGATAGACTGTGATTGGCTGGAATCAAAGGAGAACGATAGCCCAAGCCCTCATTAACCAATTACTGGAGCGGTTAATTAACAGGATGACCCATACACACACACGCACACTCCAAGCTGCTGTTCACAGTTTTTCTCTGTATGTCTCTATCTCTACTTAAATATTTGTCTCTTTCAGTGTCTCTCTCTGTCTATCTTTAGCTCTGTGTCTCTTTTTCCATATTTGTCTTTTTCTGTTTGTCTCTCTCTGGCTCTCTGTCTCTCCCTCTATCTCTCTCCTTTACTTTCTCTCATAATCTGTGTGTGTGTGTGTGTGTGTGTGTGTGTGTGTGTGTGTGTGTGTGTGTGTGTGTGTGTGTGTGTGTGTGTGTGTGTGTGTGTGTGTGTGTGTGTGTGTGTGTGTGTGTGTGTGTGTGTGTGTGTGTGTATCTCTCTCTCTCTCGCCATGTAGCATGCTACACTGTTAGCCTTAAGGTGCTAATCAAACCGCCATGTGTCTCTACAGCTTCGTCTCAACTCATCACTCATCATCATGATGATTGATGAGCATTCCATCCTCGTAAACCATCGCTTCAACACGTTGATCATACGGTAGTTCTTATCAGGGCGGGATCTAGCAAGACCTTTCACACCTCTGCCTCACAGAGGATCACTTAAGAAGAATTGAACTGCCTTCTAAGATAAGATCATTTGGGTGTCAAGGCAGAAGTTGTATTGTTGTTATCATTTTACACACTCTTTCGAAGGGTTAAATCAATGCATTAACATGTAATTGTATTCGAGCAAGTCACAGATTCTGGTAAATATGTATTAGAAGTAGCTCCTACATCCAGAACGCCGCTTTTAAGACAATAGGGTGGCTGAGAGATGGTTCGGTTCAGGCTCTTAACCCAGGACAGATACCCTCCACAGAGGAATAGGAATAGAGACACTGCCTAGTTTCTCACTGTCTCCTGATCTGGGGCTATTGAGTCAAATGATGTAACCTTTATTTAATCGGTGAAGCTCACTGATTTTCGAACATATTTTCTATAAGAAACCCGGCCGGTAGAGCAGCAA
>OLKM01001818.1:47500-72500 GCA_900291075.1 Melanogrammus aeglefinus | reverse complement strand
AAGCAATTCGACGAATGGTGTGCATTCCGCATCACTATGCCGCAACATGACTGATTATGGGTCTGAAAAGAACAGTCCAAAACAAATACTAATTGGATTAGGGAGGAATAGCAAAACGAAAAATGTACGAGGGAAAGGTTTTATGGAATTAATTGGTTGACTTGGTCACAACAGAAACCAGGCGGAGGATGTGGATACAGGGGAAACAACAAACAAATAGAATGAAGCCATATATCTTTGTGCACGTAGGTTGTATTTTATGTTAAAAATACAGATCATAACACAGACGAGACGGACTCTCAGAAATGAGTTTTTGTCGTGTGGATTCTGGTTTCCATGGAGACAACAGGTATGGCGTAAAAATGGACAATGCCAACCCCAAGAATAGTTTTAGTGCAAACAACTTAAAAATATAAGCAAAGCAAATGCATCAAAGTGCCGTGATAGAGACAAGAGATAGAGACAGATACAAAGCTAAAGATAATTGTTTAATTTCCCCATTGTCCCCATTACGGCAGCAGATAGTGATTCTTTCGGTCAAATTATGTTTCATTATCAATCAAAATCTAGTTACATATACAGAAAGCTGTAGACTATCAACCAATCAGGAAGAGGCTGATATAGGCTTCCATCTAGGCTTCCATACAAAAGGGGAGACAATGATGGAGATAAAGGCCTTGAGAGATAAGATGTCGAAATATATTGAGTCGAGAGATAGCGCTTAGAGAAATAGACTTGAGAGATATGGGATGAGAGGGCATAAGATAGAGGTCCAGATAGAGGATAAGAGATAGAGGTGGAGAGTAAAGGATGAGACAGACAGAGAACGAGATACGGGAACGGGATTGGAGGATCAGAGAAATGGAGAATGAGATAGAGGACGAGAGAAGAGGATGAAGGTAATATAGTACACTAGTCATCAGATGAGAGCGATAGATAGGGTGAGAGATAGTGGATTGGATAGTTTTGAAAGAGAGCGCAGAGATAGGGAGAACAATATAATTTGAGAGAGATAGAGGAGGGAGGTTGAGTTTGAGAGACAGTGGACGACAGAGGATGAGAGAGAGACAGGACGAGTTTGAGAGAAGTTATCTGTGGTGTTAGCCATTGATTTTGTTCTGTACTTTCTTTATACTACTTTTTTGCAAGGCTGATCTTCAGGGAACTGAAATGTGAATTCACAAAATCATTACTGTCGAGACTGACTTTTCCCTAGGCGAATCAAGCCCTTTGAAAGAAAGTGTGTGCTATATATGAAAACCATTTAAGGTTTTAATACCACCACGTCCACTGGTTTTCACATGCATGAAATGACCACAGGCAAAAATAAAGGGTTTAAATTAATTTATTTAAAAAAAGAACAATTTCTTCACTGAAGCAGAACAAACATCAATCCTTACTTCTTTTTTTAAGTTTCTTTGTAGCCGTTGGGAAACGATCTGAGGACAGACTCACCGGGCGACCAGAAGCAAGTCAAAATATCAAGCAAGGACATCTGGGGCCAACACCATACAGCCTTAACGAGGGACGCTTCTAACAAGCCTTTACGAGGAGGGAACATTCTAACAAAAGCGTAACGAGGCAGGCACTCTGAGGGACAGTCTTAACGAGCTCTCCTGACGGGAAGAGACAGTCTAACGGAGCCTTAAGGGCAGGACACCGACTCTTGATGTGTAGAAAAAATCCTGATTGAATTTTATAGGGGGCAGGTGCGTCTGCGTCTCTCTTGGGTTTACTTCACAGACCTTTATCTCTCTCTCTGTCTGTCTGTCTGTCTGTCTCGGTCCGCCCGTTGCATGCAGATAGGTGTGACGTCTACACATGTGGTGGTGGGGGGGGAGGGAGGGGTTCATATACTGTGTGGGTCGTAAAATAGTAAGTTCAACTAAGCAACGGCATACACGTCTAAACCCAGGAAGGAGAGAGGGGGAGGTATGCAAGGGGAGGTGGGAGACTGAGGGAGTCCACGTGAAAAAAAAAAGGGGGGGGGATTTCCCACGACCGGCTGCAGTGGCCCATCGTGGAATGCCGTCCTAAAAGATTGTTGTTAAATTATAACTAATCAATAAATTATTACTAATCAAGACGTGACACGAAAAACACAAGACGCCAACTAGTCCTCTGGTCGGAAGGGGGGACCGTGCTGTGTTTCAAAGACTAGCTGCCAAACGCTCCAGGCTTCCCATTGGTCTGCTCCATGCCTTGGCCACACCCCCGGCGGTGGTCACATGTCCCAGAGGTCCCACGGCCCGAGTTCAGGAATGAATGAATGAATGAATTAGTGAGTGAGTGCGAGAGTGAGTGAGTGAGCGAGCGAGGGTGGGCGCCCGCCTATCCCCTCTGCGTTGATCGAGAGGTCAAGGCCGCTTGAGTTCAAAGGTCACATCTTGAGGCGTACGGTTGTTGTTGTTAAGGCTTCCTATGGTCTCGATGATGTCACTCGTAGTTCACGGGGGGAGGGGACCCCTGTGTGGCGGGGCGCTGGTCTTCGCGTCGGATCATTCCTCAACTCAATCTCGCATAGTGTGTGTGTGCTGTGTGTTTTGTGTGTGTGTGAGCGCGTTTGTGTGAGGGGGCTATGGCACCATGGTGGGCTCGGTTGGCAGAAACAAGTATGTAAAGGACAAGGACATGAGAACGTAGTAAAAATTACACAGAACATTAGAAATGGGAATAACCTGTGTGTGTGTATTTATGTGCGTGTGTGTATTTTATGCATCTGTTGTGCGTGTGTATCTATGCTTATGTGTGTGTATTTATTGTATGCGTGTGTATTTATCCATGTGTGTGGCTAGTTGAGGGTGGGTTCCCTTGGTTGTTAGCTGCCGAGGAGTTGGTGTCAGGGGGATCTGCGCTGCCGTTGGAGGGGATCCGTCGCCACCGCTTCTTCTCTCTGCTCCTCCTTCACTCCTCCTCCTCCTCCTGGGTTTGGGCGCTTGGCGGGGGGGGGGCCGGCTTCCGTGAGGCGCTTGGTGGGCAGGGAGGCAGAGGCGGAGGCGTGGGCCGCCAGCAGGTGCAGGGGGCTGGCCACCGCTGCCATGGCGACACGGAAAGAGACAACAGGAAGATGTCAGGGACAGTGGCGTACTCTTAAACCGCGATACGACACCGTTTGACGAGCCGCAAACTCTGATATAATGCGGCTTGCCGTCAAACCCCCCCGAATTTTCCAGCGTGTGCGTTTAAGAGCGATGATCCCGCCATAAAACTGCCTAGAAAACTCGCAAGGGAAGGATTGAAGGATTTACGGCAGGGCGGATCCGAGCAGCCGAGCGGAAACTGGAGGAACACACTCCAGCTGAGGCCTTGCAGCGGGTCAGGGCCAGCAGTACAGCCCTCCTCCAGCAGTAGGAGGAGGCGCTCCCGGGAATAACGCAGCTTTATATGGCTGTGCAAGTGTTTCTGACGGTTGGGATCTGGAGTCACTCGAGTAGAGTTACATTAAGACACGTGAGGCTGTGATCAACATCGTGTGTTAAGCATGGCTGGGGGGAGGGGGGGGGGATAAACTTTGGAAACTTGCATCTGCACGAGTGGAGACTAGCCCCCCCAGACTATTACTGGTTGCTGAGCCAGCATAAAAGGATTGGGCTACCAGTTTACAAGTTAGGAACCACAAATACGATAAAATAAATAGGCTCCATGCAGAAGGTGATTCCTTTTGGAGGGAGGGAGCGAGGTTACTGGGTCTCACCAGTGCTGGGGGCTCCTGGCATACTATGGGTGCCGTTCTGGGTGATGGTCTTGATGGGCAGCTGGTGCTGGCCCAGGGGAGCCTGCGTCACTATGGTAACCGTCTGAAGGGGCGTGGCCGAGGAGCTGCTCTGGATGATGCAGCTGGCGCCCCCTAGAGACGCTGGGTGGGAGATACTGGGGACTGGCTCCACTTTAACTGGAGGGGGGAGGGGGAGAGAGAGGGAGGGGGAGAGAGGGAGAGGGGAAGAGTTGCAACTATTTTAGTAACCATTGCCTATACCTTCACAGTAGGGCTGGGCGATCAAATTTCAATCTCGATCTCCATTCTAGGGTCAAACGATCACAAAACCAATATAATCGAGTTTGATATATATTTTTATGAATTAATTTTTAATTAATTAAATGTTCTATAGAAAGTGCAAAAGAACAGCTTGAATAAATACATCATGTTTCAAACTCAAAAACAATCGTTTGAATTATCGTGATTTCAATATTGACCAAAATAATCCTGATTATGATATATTCCAAAATCGAGCAACCCTAAAGCTGGGCATACACTGTGCGATTTTTTCAATCGCGGTAATAAGCTGCTGCTCATACTGTGCGAGTGAATCGCAGGGGTTAAAACGTTGCAGCTCACGATTCCTGTTCTCACACTGTACGATCCGATGATCGGTTGCGATCTGACTGCACACACTACACGACACGTCGGACTCGGTCGGACTGTTGTCGAAATCTGTTTCCCCTAGTCCCCGCCCCCGTCCGAAATTACCCGAAGGAGCGCGCGGCGAAGGAGCGCGCGTACACAAAAAGATCGCCCACGAGCGTCTGTGCTCGTACCACAGAGGCACTTTGGAGAGAGCTAAGGTTCAAAACTGACTTTTTTTAGCGAGTTTTATCGGAAGATGTTGTATTGCAGATTTCTATCAATAAAAAATATTTTTTGTGAGAGACTTTTCATTTTGATATGAACATTTTTTGGTACGAGCACAGCAGCTCGTGGGCGAGCTTTTTGTGTACGCCGCGTCCTTTCGCCCTTCGGGTAATTTTCGGACGGGGGCGGGGACTAGGGAACACACATCTCGACGGGGAAACAGATTTCGACACAACACGCGGCGTCCAGGTACGGTTGTGCGTGGTGCTTCCATACTGTTCTGTTCCTCTAGTTTCTGTTTCTCTTCAGCTTCTATGTTCGCGCATGCGTAGTGTGACAGGATAGGGTCAATCGGCTCGTGCAACTGCTTTCAACTGTGCGAGATCCTCACGACGGGCAACCACGATTTCAAACAAGTTTGATTTTCATCCGATCGATCGGGAGGTGTGGTCCGGAGGGCTTAATCGTTTGTCGTTACCACTCGTGTATACAGTACCGCGCACTGCTTGCGGCGCAACATTGGAGCCGATCTACCAATATCGCCACGATCGAGTCCAAAACAAGTCTGTCGACGTGTGAACATACATGTCGCAGTATCGTGGCCAGCACTAAATCGCAGTGTATGCCCGACTTAACTCACAGACCCTCTCACCAAAAACTCCAACCACGACCCCCGCCCTGCGTCCAACCCAACCCGCCCCCCCCCCCCGACCCCTCACCTTTGACCTCTTTGTACTCTCCATTCTCCTGCGGCTCGCTCTTGACGGCGGCCTGGGCGATGAGGGCGGGGCCTAGCGAGGCGGGGGCGGGGATCTGCTGGAGCACGTGGACCGCCTGGTAGGACGGCTGTCCCCCGCTGCTCACCGGGGACGCCATGGTGTAGGTGACCGGCTTCAGGTTGGCCGGCAGCTGCCCCTGGACCGCGATCAGCACACCGGCTGGCCCGCCATGGAGCCTCACACCACACACAACACAACACACACCACACACACAAGACCGGTTAGAAACCAGGGAGAACCGCTTCAGAGGTGCAGAGGATCGCTTTAGGACCAGGGAGAAACTGGTGAGAACCAGCTGGAAATGGGTGTTAGAACTAAGTTAGAGCCGGTTTTGAGAACCAGTAAGAACCAGTGTAGAACCAAGTATAAATGTGGCTAAAACCAGAGCCCTGGGACCAGTTGGAATCAGATGGTGTGTTTACATGACCAGTGAAACCACTGTTCACTAGTAGCCAGGTAACGCTGAGGCTCCTCATCCCTGAATCCAACCGTGACCGTTGGCCCGGCTCGATGCACGAGGGATCAACAGGCACCCGTCCAGCTGGGCAGGGATTTAGCTAATAGTTCACGTCAAGGTAGGGCTGCTCGATTATGGGAAAAATCATAATCACGATTATTTTGGTCAATATTGATATCACGATTATTCAAACGATTATTTTTGAGTTTGAAAACATGCATTTTTTGACACAATCAATTATGACATAGAAACACGTATAAGTATCCAAAATAAAACCTTTTGTGTGTAAGTGTACTGTCTGCCACAACATTCTGAATCTGACATTTGATTTTTATAAAACATTTCATGAATACAATATATATATTTAGACAATCAAATATCACAGAAACACGTAGGCCTATAAGTATCCAAAATTAACTTTCTTTGTGTTTGAGTGCACTGGCACAACATTCTGAATATAACATTTGATTTTTATAAAACATTTTCATGAATAAAATATATACCATCAAATATCACACAAGAAACACGTATAAGTAGGCCTATCCAAATAACACCTTTTTCGTGTGTAAGTGCATGCGAAGAGCATTCAACCGCGGCGGAGAGGGAGTACAATCAAACATGCCAGTGAGCGCGCCAATCAGCAGCGTAGACCGATGTTGTGCTGATTTGGCGGTTCACTGGCATGTCCCGCCTCCTGCCAACGGCATACTTCCTGATGCAGCACGCCTGTTTGATTGTGCTCCCTTCTCGCCGCGTTGAATGCTTTCGCATGCGCGTCTCTTATATTTGTATTTCATGAAACGTTTTTTATAAAAATTCAATTGTTAGATTCAGAATGTTGTGGCAGATAGTACACTTACACACGAAAAAAGGTTTTATTTTGGATACTTATACGTGTTTCTATGTCATAATCATCATCGTCAAATTAATCGTTTCAACTCGATTATACGAGTTTGGAGATCGTTTGACCCCAAAATCGATATCGCGATCGAAATTCGATTAATTGCACAGCCCTACGTCAAGGTCCACATTTTTTGAGGCAAAACTCGATCCTACGCCAGGACCAACCCTCCGTCTTCATGCTCTCCCCCTGGCTACACGAGACCACTGCTCTGGAGTTTTATTTTTTTGGTCTATCTACGTCCACAAAAGCTAGTTTTTCAGTGGACCGAAGGGCCGCTTTAAGTGTAGGCCGTTATTAATCAGAAGAATCACTTTTCAAACTCCGACCGCATTAGCATCGCCGCGGCCCGACGATCGCCATGGCAACAAGCCAGGCCGCACCCCCCCCCCTCACCTGGCGTGTTCTGAGCGAAGCGGGCCTCCTGAATCACGGCCCAGTTTGGGCGGGGCGGCGACGGGGACGGCGGCCGGGCGTGGGGCGGCGCGGCGGCGGGCGGGGGCGCCGGCTCTCACAGCTCCATCGGAACAGGAGAGCCCTCTCGTGATAGGCTGTCGGGCGTCTGGATGCCGCTGGAGTGGGCGGCAGAGACCGCCCCCCCGTATGGTGGCTGGGGGACGCCGGGGGCGCTCTCTGGGGGGGGGGAAGGCACAATCATCCTCTAGGTTAGAACTCCGTTGCATTATCCTCCACGTGATCCATCCATTCACCGGTTCATCACTGGGCTAATGTAACGCTGATGCTGATTAGCTTTCCTCGACAAGTACTTTGGTTCAGTTTGTTGACAAACAGCTCTACGGGTTGCGGGCTGCGGCCGCCTTAGGGGACCGACCCCAGAAACACCCGGACCCCCACGTATCCCACCCATCTATCAGGCGACAAGCTCATTAAGAAGCTCAAGCTGTTGAAAAGAGCAGCTTTTCTTAAAGTCACTTATTCTACATTATATCCTTTTTCACGCTCCCTGCCGCCGTAGCTCAGACGTTCGACCTCTTTCATATTCAACCCATCTTAATCCCTTAACCCCTCCCGATATTCCTCCGTCTCCTTCCTTCCCTGGCGCCTCCGCCCGGTGGCTCAGGTGTGCCCCGGGCGGCGTCGTCTCACCTGGAGGGAGAGGGGCCCGTGGGGGTCCGGAAGCAGGGGACCCCCGGGGCCGTCGTTTTCCTGAAGGGCCTGCTCGATATCAGCTTGCTCTCGGAGGTGGGGTTCGATCCTCCAGAAGGAGCCCTTGCCCGGCTTCCTCCTGCGACCGCCGCGCCACCTTGATGAAGTAGCGGTTCAGCGACAAGGTTGTGGCGGATCGAGGTTCTGGGGGGGGGGGGGGGGCGGAAACACGGGCCGTTACGGAAGGGTTGCCACCGGGCCTGCACCGGGAACAGGGTTCACCGTGGACGTCAGGTTGGGAGTGGGATTTAGTTTCCTGGATATGGTTCTCCAGCACAACCCTGAATCCCACCCCTCCTCCTCCTCCTCCTCCACCACCACCACCCTCTTAAGCCCCTCCCCCAGACTGACCTGCCAGCCCTTGTCGGCAGTGCGGTAGTAGGGGTAGTTCTTGGTGATGTGGGTGTAGATGCCGTTGAGCGTGAGCTGCTTGTCCTGGGCCAGCGTGATGGCCTGGACGATCAGCTGGGCGTACGAGTACGGCGGCTTGGAGTCGTCCTGCACGGCGGGGGGGGGGGGGGGGGTGTGGGGGAGAGCAAGAACAGCCAATCAGATCATTACGTCGCCTCCTTCACTTCCTTTTACCACACGGAGGTACACAAACACCATGACCAGGATGTCCGTGGTACGATGTACATGAGTGCGTCCCTTCTATGTTTTATTGACTTAAGTTCATCTCCAGACATTCCTAATAACTACCTCCTCTTTGGCATCTACAACCCGTAATTAGAAAGATATCCATACCATAACAGAGAAAAACTGACCCTAAAGCAAAAAGGTTGCACTTCATTAATTAACACATCGTAGTGGGCCCTTTCTCTGTGTGCTATGCACTGTTAAAAAACATGACTTATTTCGGACGCACTCCAGAGATACTGCTTTGGTAGAAGAAAAAGATGCCACCCACCCCCACACATGTCCTGGCCCCCCAGCTCTGGCCCCTGACCTCGGAGCGGTCCCCCACCACCACCCGTCCTGAACCCAAGCCGCGGGCCCTCACCTTGGGGCTGTCTCCTCCGGACGCGTCCTTGCTTGGTCCGGCTGGGAGTTCTCGTTGAGGAGCTGCAGCTCTGCGTTGCTCACCATGCGGCCGCCCATCCTGTAGCCGGAGGAGCCCGCCCCCCGCGGGCTGGAGGGGCACGAGTTGGCCGCACTAGGGGAGGAGGAGGAGGGGGAAAGCGTTTCAGGTGACAATCCATAGTCAAATATTTCTCCCTCTTTTACATCGGAGCGAGCGTGGAGCGATTTCACTGGAGGAGCGGGAGGATCTTTAAGAGGAGCGGGGAGCGACCCGACGTGGATTTGAGCGCCGGGGTGGGGGGGGCGGCCGAGTGAACAACAGCCACCTGAGCGAGGAGCGGGGCATTCGCTCAGCTCAGCTCCGCTCACCAGCTCGGACTGAAACACACAGAGCCCATATTTATGATCGCAATGATTGGTTGCTATATTCACACTGCAGTCATCCTGACACTGATCAGGGAAAGAGGGATACCCCAAACTGAGTTTGTCCTTGCTAATTAAGGCAGATTTCCTTCACTCTAGGAGGAGATGGTTGGGTGGGGGGGGGTGTGTAACCCTTTGAGATTATAACTGTAAAATTGACTTTACAGAGTATTTTGCAGAGCCTGCTGGACCCCATTATGAATGCTATGGGACGCTAACCATCACACAGTATCTGTCAGCTGAATGTTACAGGCGGTCCACAAGGCTTGTGATGACCTCTTTACCTAGCCACGATAACATTGCAACTACTCTGGACAATAGCCGTACAGCTAGCCTGGCAAGAGGCCCGACAGAAGTCAGCCCGACCACTAGCCTGATAGCTGCCCCGACAGATAACCCGACACAAAGCCGGACCGCTAGCCTTGACAATAGCCTCACAGCTAGCCTGGCAACTGCCCCAACAGTTTGCCCAACAGCTAGCCTGGCTGGAAAAGAAAATGGAGGGCACTGTTTCATACACAACACAGAATAGGATTATTCAAGGGGTTAATTCAACTACTTTCTTCATTTTGAACTTCATTACATTCGAGGGAGTGGAAGGCAGTGGGGTCCAAGAAATGGATTGCTGGGGGGAAAAAAAAACATTCACCGCGTTTTTCATGATCGGTTATTTCACTGCCATATCCATAGCGTTACGTAAACTCTGTCAAAACAGCAGGACCCCAGCCTGGAATGATCTACAGGAAAAACTTGGGAGCAGTCTGTTGACAAGACCGAACACGCATCAGGTCAGACTGGAAACCAGGAACAAACTGGTTGCACTTTTCTCCTCGGATCAGCAGAACTTTATAGGTCTACATAAATATAGGGCCAACATGGAGAAGCTAGACTGTGGTGTTCAACATTTCTGTATTTAATTGATCCAACTCATGAGTCAGAGGAACGGAAACAATAGAGGGGGATTCCAAACAGGTAAAAAGACAGATCAGATCACAACTTTACATCCTAATTTCAGTCGTGTAACCTGGTCATGTTCAGGGCTTACCAATGACCTACAGCGACAACCGGAAGGGACTACCCACCATTACTAACGCAGCACCCATTTTCAATAAACATACTTAAATTCCCTATAACAATTTCTGATCTCCGACAGTCGCTGTGACTCATCCATTCACTGGTCATGACACAGGGGAAGTACTTGGTGATGAATTAAACCACAACACCACAGAACGTTGCATCTGGTTATGAACTGTTTCCACTGTGAAACTCCATCTAGAAACTAACGTTAAAGGAACAACCCAAAGTGAAGCAACCTCCGTAAGACAGAACTGCATCAAGGATGTTACGATTTTTAGCCATTTATTCTGAAATTGTTAAAAGAGGATCCGTCTGTGAAAATATGGAACATCTGCTTAAAAAAAAAAGATAGGTTTGAAGTACAAATCCAGATACATGCTTCATCTGCAATCACTCTCATGGGACTCGTTGTTCATTGTCAGCGGGACTGTGAAAACACTTGCTGGATTTATGGAAAAAGGTATCACATTTGACATCACAATGGTCAGGACATTGTGTATCCTGTGGTTGAACCGAATCAATCCTAAACTATAAAAGTACCAACACTTTTAGATATGTACTTGTTGCAAGCAAAACGCTTCATAACTCTTGCTTGGAAAAGTGTGAACAGGCATAATATGGGGAGGATAGAATACATTGTTATATGGTGAACAAGACACTTTTGAAAAGGCTTAGGGACCCTTTTTTGGATTCCATTGAGCAAAGGGATGGCGGTGAAATATTCGATAACGAGGTGAACTCATGTGCACGTCTTGGGTGGTGGTGAGAGACATCAGAGTGTCCTAAATATGTTCTATTCTATTAGATCAGACCACAGTAAAATGTCAGTTTGTTTCTTTAATATTCTTAAAACCCCTGTCTGAGATGCGTCTTTGACTTTTGATGTTGTGTTAGCTTAGTTCCTGTTTGTCAATGCTGCTGTTATTTGTGGCTGTGGTTCTTCCTGAAATATCTCCACTTAAACATGTCATTTTCTCGAATCCAGACCAACATAGAAGACAAATTCTGGACCACTGGCACCATGGACCCACTTTTTAACCAATTTTCTTGGTGACTATTTAACAAACGGACTGACCGACCAATTGTTTGGCGTAGGGTAGGGGCGTTACCTGATTGTGCCCGTGGGCGAGGGCAGGGGACTCATGAGGTGGGCGATGTTGTCCGGGATGTTTATGGTCAGGGGGGCGATGTGCGGCTGGGCCGGCTTCACGGGGGACTCGGGTGCCTCCCTCTTGGTCTTCTTGCCGCTGGACAACGCAGTGAAGCTGATCTTTATGTTGGTGCTGGGGAAGCGGAACGTACACCTGGAGAACCAGAGACAGCAGAGAGGCACCAGGTGACGGGGTGTCTGGGAGGGGGTTCCCACACCTGGTGGAGCCATGCGGGGATGGGGGCTGGCGTCGCGATGCCCCCCCCCCCCCCCGGCGACAGTCAAGGGGAGCTAGAGAGTGCTAGCTTGCTGAACAATCTATTGAAACCCTAGGGCCAGTTACAGATAGTTTCTGCAGTATTCAGTAATAACCAACAATAAAAGTAAAGAAAGTAATATGCAACAATATAGCATAATAACAGTCATAATACTGTAATATAAAATATTCTGATGAAGGCAGGAGAACAAGGAGCTGCAGACCAGGTCATCGAGACAAGAAAATAAATAATCTTTTAAACAGTGATTCCTCTCGAAAACATAGACATAGATAGATAGATAGTTAGATGGTAGGGGAGCACACGTCTCTTAGTGATGTTTCACTCCTAGCAGAGGGGATGGATACTATTAGTCACTATGGTAAACACACAAACACAGAGTAGTGTGTTCCCTTCAGGAACATCTAAAACACACCGCTGCCTAATATGGAAGAGCGAGTTACAACACTTCAGATAACATGAAGGAGCAGTTTAAATCAAAATTGTTAATAATTATCGTTCATAATTACATTTAGAAAGGCCATTACTAAAAGCACATTTTAGCCTGGCTGGCCTTGAAGTGATCAAGAGAAGAGTTGTAAATTATTAAAGCATTAGGAATAATCATATGCCAAAAGAAGAGAAGTAACACAACCCATTTCAAAACAAGAGCTCCTCTCCAACATGCAACACATTTTCCAGGACATAACTTCCCAATCGACAATTTTATTTTAAATATGGAAACCATCAGGAACAGATTGGTTAGTCATATTAGTGGGCGGAGCCTAGTTTCAGGCTCAGAGGGTATGTCAACAAACCTCCTGACCAATGGCAATTGAATGCAAGGTCCCGTTTCAACGGATCCTTTGCCTAGTTGTCAGGGTGGATTACCTACAGCTTTGATACATCTATACCAACAGCTCGTTTCAGCTTTGAAGTGTCACCATTCTCTCCCTTGTATATACCAACTGGCTACAACCTTACAAAGTTAGCCCAGCTAAGAAAGAGCCAAGCTAGCTACTTGCTATAGTCTAGCAGTCTAAAAGCTTAAAGACGGTTGGCCATGGCCATATAGGCCTACCTCTGGTGGATCTGGCATGGCCACCTGTTCTTACTACGAAAACCTAATCCCCTAGTACTAGTAGTTGTGAGGCGGATACGAGGAACTGGATGTGGGGGATCATGGAGCATTTCCAAACCAAGATATTACTAGGGTTGATGCGACGGAGTGATGTGGTCTGAGGTACCAGGATTTAATGTGTTAAATCGAACTTACTAGACAACGACAGTTTAATTAACACGTTTGGATTGGCTCCGCCAAAATGGGGCACGACCACATAATCTGAAATCCTGTTTCAAGTTCCCATTTAGTATTTTTAGATTAATTTAGAAACGCAGCCAAAGTGATAAACTTGAAATAAAAATGTAAACCATTAAAGGGGGTATGATTCCCCTTAAGACAGTGCCTCTTGACCAGTTAACCGGCAGAAAGGTGAGCATTGCAAGGCTCAGGGATCTTGTTATTGATTATGCTGAGGGATCTAGTTGGTGATTAGGCTAAGGGATCTGGATTATGAATCAGCTAAGGGATCTTATTGGTGATTCGGCTAATGTCTCTTGTGTGTTGAGACTAGGGATGGGCAACGATTGTCGCATAGTCGAATAGTCGACTATGCGACAATTATTAATAAATAATTAATTAAATAAATAGCGATCCGTTTTCGGCGCATGTAGGTCTATCTGCCTAAGCCCACGTTGAAATAAATTTGATATTGAATGTTTATGGCGCAGCTGTTGAAATAAACAGATTGGTTTCATACAAATCATAAAAGCCTCTCCCTGTGTCATTGTACGTGTATCCGAGGTGGGTGCGTGGAGGGGGTTCTCGATTTAGCGATTTTCGAATAGTATTCGAATACTTCTCAGCGAATATCGAATAGTATTTTTGCCAGAAATGCACATCCCTAGTTGAGACATTGGTGTCTTGGCGTTTAGTCTTAAGGACCTTGGTCGTAATTAAGCTAAGGGATCTACTTGGTGTTCAGTTGAAGGGATCTAGTTGGTGTTCAGGCAAAGGGATTTGCTGGTGATTTGCTCCAGAGTGCTGGGTGGGGCATTATGTTATGGTTAACTTAAGTACCTGGCCACTACATCTATAACTAGCCCGGCCCTGAGGCTGGCAGCTGGGGGAAGGAGGCACACTATACGTCCTGAGAGCCAGACAGAGCTCGGATATAGTATATGAGCATCCTTTATTCATTTGTTCTCCCGACATTGTTTCTGTTAAGGGAACCGTTGCCATCTGTGGAGAGTTGGGAGGGTGCACACGGGAGCTGTTAATACCACAGATGTACCCGAACAACAGAAGAGCTAACAGATATGCAAGCTAAAAACAGCAGTCAGCACACTTCCCTCAACAGCTACTTAAGTGTGATGCTTGAGGGTATAAGAGAATATTCCTGGTGTGTGATGCCTAGTCTTGTTAACTGCGATGCATCTAATTTCATACTTTGATGACAAGTATAAGTAACACATGCAGTACTTACTTATCGTTTGTTTCAAAAGGTTTCTGGAAACCTGTGAGAATGTTAACTTAAGGCTGAAAAATCATTTCACATTTCATGCAGTGCCTTGTGTGACTTAGAAAGCCAGCTGTGGATGGGGTTAAAACCCCTGGTACCCATTCCAATGTTGTTATTTATCCAATTCTTTCATCCAAAGTGAACGTAGGTGACTTCAGATCCATGTCGTTGTGGAGCAGATGAAGGAGCGGTCGTTAAGTAGCAGGTGGAGGTTAGGGAGCCTCCTCTAGGATGCCTACAGGTGGACTGAGGCCATAAAGATTTGAACCCCTGGGAGTCAAACATTTCAACCATAAGACTATTTACTGGTATACAAACACACACACACACACACACACACCTCTCCCTTCCAAACACACCATCAACACCACAGGTGTGTTTTCTACTTTCGGGGAGGTAGATGTCGGGCAGGTCACCTACGACGAGACCACCTACCTAGCCATGCTGTACAGTCCCTCCCTACTACCCTTCAAGTCATCCACCGACTGACACGAAGAACCGGGTGTAGTTCCAGTGAAACGTCAATAAAAATAAAGATTAGCAAAGAAAAGAAAGTCAGAAAAACAACGACCCAGATTCCACATCCCGATAGAGGGCGTCATTTGCATGAACGGCTGTCCGAGCCGGGGTATCGGGAACGGTTTGTGAGTTCTGTTCTTGTGACGAACGACGCCTGAATTAAGAGTGAAAGAACAATAAAGCAGCGTTCTCGCCTTGAGGCAACTCCTTACCCCGGGGGGCCACCGTGTCTTCCCCGAGACGTTTTTGTTCTCTGCTGTTTGCACAGAGACCAGTAAAAAAAAAGGACCAGTGCAAGAGTTGCTTTGCTCTAAGGCTGAAAACAAACACTTCTCCAACGTGCACACATGCTGTGTGTGTCCCACAACACCAAGCCGGTCTCTACAGTAAACAAACGGAAAAACCAGATGTTTGTGTTGCATCTAAATCCTTGTTGGGCATACAGGCTAAATGTGAGCGAAAAGTAAACAAGTTGGAGGGGGGGGTTTCAATGTTGGGAAGGTTGAATGGCGGTATTGAAGAGAGGGTATGGCCAAAGAAGAGGGATGCTTTGGGGAAAGAGTATGAGGTAGGGGAGAGGGCATGGGATCAAGGATGGAGGTTTGGGGCTAAAGCAGGGAATATATGGGGTAAGAGGAGGGAGGGTTTGGGGGAAGAGGAGGGAGGGTATAGGTATACAGTAGGGAGGGTGGGGGGGGGGGTACAGCTGAGAGTATCATGTACAGCAGGAAGGATGGTTGAACAGCAGGGAGGGTATGGCAATAGGGCAGGGAGGGTACGGTGTATTCTTTGTTTTGGCTCTGTTTACATCACCATTTAGGAATCTTTGAGACTCATCCAACTAAATTCCTCTGCAGCCTAGACTCTTTCCCAGGCTACCTTTGTGCTCAAGCTTGTTGCCAAGACTGCCATCGCTAGTTAGGACTTTGTAGAGTACACAACTGCTAGATTACCAACCCACGTCATAGTAAAATACCACTAGACTGCAATTAAAGACTTCTGCTAGCAAAAAAAACAAAAAACGGTTGTATTTTCATATTGTTTGATAACAGCCATGTCATTTAAAACAATATCAGGGTTTTATCCCCATATGCACCCGGTTTATGCACCCTGGAAAGAGGTTTAAAAACAAAAAATCGGTTATATGTAAACCGTCTGGATATGAGATGTTTTTTTAATGCAAAGAATATTATTTAAAATCCTTACAATGGCTACAACGATTATCTACTACTGTAAACAGTAACCTCTGGAGCATACAGCGGTGATAATAGGTACAAAACCTACGGTTAATATAAAATCTGACGGGTCCTGCATAATATTTGATTCTGCATGTCATTAGAGCTAAATTAAGTCATATTTAGCAGAAAGTATACGAACTCATAAAACTCTAACTCACTAATACCGAGTCATATGGATCCATTCATCCGATACATAACCCTACATTTCGGCTACATTTGGAACAACGGCTCCCATAAATAAACTGCGTTGCAATCCCTTGTAAAATTACAAATATTTTGTTTATACATTACTTTCAAGAGTCTTAACTTCATGATCTCTGTATTATTTACTTGTTCGGCACTGTTCCGGAAGGCAGGAAGTCTTTCATTATATGAACGTTATGTTGCATTTTATTGTTATTAATGACGGCTGCACGTTTTTTAAATGAATGTGCACATGACAAAAAACCCGGCAGGCGGCAGCGTGTGTAAACCAATACAAGACAACTGGGAGCGACGCCCCGCTGGGCCGAGCAGCAGGTAGGGCGGGGACACCCGGGTTTGTTTACGTTTAGGGGTCGCGACCACAACCTAAAGAGACGCTAATATACAAAGCGCCTTAGCAACCCCGGGCTACTAGAAACGTACCGCAGGCTACACCGGTCCTGCTGCCGTGGCTCAACCAAAGCCGTGCAGATGTAAACACGAGTATAACACTACATTTCTCCATGGTCGTGTTTTAGACGTTTAACGTCACTGACGGTGTAAGATCAACCGCGCGCGCACACGCACACACACACACACACACACACACACACACACACACAGCACACACACACACACACACACACACACACACGTTTGTTGTTAATCCCAGGGTGTGTGGGGGGAGGGGGTCACCTTGTCCTGACTGATACGCTCTTCTACATAAATGTGAACGATCACTTGGGATAGAACCAATGAAAGAGATCCAACCAATAACATTGTGTCTGCCTCAAGGTTGCAGGGCTGCGTGGTGCTAACAGGCTACAACACGTGGTCAGGTCGCCCTATTCAAAACAACGCTCTGCCCAGCAGCACTAGCTTCCACATGTTATCCCGGGGAACCCAAGACTTACGCCCGTGGGAGCTGCAGAGGGGGGGCGCCGCGTCTCAGGAACACTCCGTCCACAAACACGCCGTTTTTGCCCAGACACCGCAGGTAGAAGTCCCCGCCGCCCGGCCCGTCGTCGGTCACTGTGAATATCTCCAGGTGCCGCCGCGATATGAAGCTGGAGTGGCCCATGCTGACGTCCACGGAGCCCTGCGAAGAGTTCCGTCCGATGGTCACCGACCGCTTCTTCATCACGTACTCGAATTCTCGGCCCTCGAGCCGGGCGACCGGCCCGGACGACCCGCTCACCACCGCCATCTCGCCGCGAATTAACGGTCAAGGATGCAAAAACACCAAGAAAGGATATTAAACGTGTAGGAACGCTGTGTGGAAGCCTGGTTGCTACCGTTCATAAAGCGTATTTTACAACCAAGGCATCGAATTGAAAACAGAAAACGTTGCGAGGCCAGCGGCTCCGACCCACCGCCGAGAGAAAGGCAAGACCCGACCAAACAACGCGAGAGGCGGAAAAGCCCTCGAGTGACACTCCACTCAGCCAATCAGAAGAAAGGAATCCAGTGGACCTACTGGGCATCGACCAATCGTAGGCGGAGAACTGACTCAAGGTTGGTTGTTGTGTAGTACACGCATATCCGGAGCGATTCGGAGGACCCGGAACGGAGTTTATCATAAAGGATCCGACTCATGAATACACGTGTATGACATCTCAAATAATAACCAGCTAACGTAACATATGAGAATATGAAACGACGGATTACAACGAGTGTGTCTAAACTAAATTATTCACAGCGGGTGACCTGCCTGTAAGAAACTCATATAAAGACACAAATGGATGCGCCGGTTGGATGTTTCGGTATCACATAGTAAATCGGAGCACCCCGTCCACTACGGACTCTATGCGGGGTTTTACGTGTCTCTATCTCTGCAGCATCTCTCTGTTTTGTAATTATGAGTTTACCCAAGTTTCATTTCGTTTATTTAATTAAACCGTAACCATGAAGTTGTGTGTCTGTTTTGTTTCATCAAACCAATGCACTGTATATCTCGTCACTGCATGCATTTTTTAATTGTTTTAATCGTTAATTTTACATCGTACGAGACCGGACAAAATGTATATGTCAACCGCAGCTCGTGACATCACTGAGTTGAATGACCCCCTCCGCCCAGTCCGGTCGAGGCCCCTTGTTTGTAAACACCAGAGGTCAGGGTTCATGTTCGGTCTGGTGGGGGATAGAGCTCGGAGGGTAAGGAGGTGGTAATCACTTGTTGATCCCACCGGATCCCACCCATCTGACGAGAGACACCGACATTAACATAAAAAGGGCCAAACTGTTAACTATAGCCTACCCTGTTTTAGAAATGATCTCAGTATAATTGATATTAATGCATATCCTGCAATATTATTTAGGAATGAGGGAATTTGAAGTCTGATATATTTATTGATCCCGCTTTTAGTCACAGAAACATAAATTGTTCATAAATGTGGATACAGGTAGAGGTTACGGCTCTAGAATGCCTACAGGTTAGGCTGCAGACATTCATACCCAGAACATCAACTTTATAATCGGATATATTGCCTCACAGTTTGTAGTGTTTCTCTTGGAAAACTGCATGTCCACATAATTTCTTTGTATCTCACAATTGGATATTGTTTTGGGATCTCTATAGACATTGAGTGTTATAGCATCAAGTAATTCAGAAGGGAAACTACCTCTAGCTAAGGCCTTGTTTGAATTCTAAACACCTGTCCACATTTTATTGTACATTTTACTATTAGGCGTAATTGATTTATTTGATTTAGAAAGACACTTTTATCAAACGTAACTTGCAACTTATATATATAACTATATAACTATACATTGCAATATATATATATATCACATTGCATATATATTATATATATATATATATATAGGTATATATATATATATATATATATATATATATATATATATATATATATATATATATATAATCCCAAGCTCCTCCTAGCTGAGTGTTGATGTGTCCCTGAGCAAGACCCTAATTGCTCCTGACGAGCTAGCTGTCGCCTTGCATGGTTGACTCTGCCGTCGGTGTTTCAATGTGTGTATTAACTGATGTAAGTCGCTTTGGATAAAAGCGTCTGCTAAATGCCCTAAATGTAAATGTAATATATACAATGTGTTTGTTGCTTTTGAGGGACTCGTCTCTCTCTCTGTGTCCTTACCGACAAGTCAGTCTTAATTCTGGTGTGTCTATTGGATTTTGAAGTATAGACAAATGGCAATCAATTACCATGTCTCTATCAGATGCTGTCAATTACAGCACTGAAAACCTCAATACCGATTACCACCACTAGAGGGAGTCGTGCAGCTTTACAATCCGTTGAGTTTCGATGACAGTTTCCAGCCATTTTAAAGGTCTGCTGAGCAGCGTTTAACACGAGGTGGAGTTTCGCCCTAATGGGTAGATCTGACCTGGACTATATTCGCTCTACCTCGAGAGGGTTCCGCTAATATAGATGACCTTTGTTGAACTGAAAGTTTTAACGCATGGCAGAAATGTAAATGTCATTAATATCTGGGACTATTAAGCCATGGCCCATGGCCTTTGAAGCTATTTTATAAAGATCTGCGTTTGCATTGTCATGTTTGTATGTCTCCAAACATGCTTTACCAGCCAACATGCTCTACTATACTTGTGTTTGGTGTATAGTTGTAGGCCCCTCTGTTTTCCCTGCAGAGTGCGGGCTGTTAACCATAAGTGCTGCTGAGGGTTTCACTAAAAGCCTTAAGTGCTCTTCTTTCTCATAATGTGGAAAAATAAAAAACTCCTGGACTTACAACTTTGTAGTCAACCGAACATGACTAGGACCTCTAGGTCCTCTGTAGATTCAGAGGAAGACTAATTCATGCTTTCGTGGCGAGGTCGTTCATTAAACAAATCAATACTACCCTCAGGCCCCAGAGACACTGATGGCTCAGCTGTCTGGCTCACCCTGGGAGCAGCTAACAGGCTAACACGCAGCTAGCACGCCAACAGGCTGAGAGGCAGAGCTAATGGCTCTGTGGAATATGTGGTGCCCTGCAATGAGGTAAACATTGGAAACAACTTGAGGGCAAGATAGCCTCCATCTGATACGAGACCAGAACAGCAGGGAGGCTGTCTCTCCTCGCTTCTCTATACCTCACTCTCTCGCTGACTCTCTTACTCTCCACAACTCTCTCTATCCCCCTCTCTTCACCCTGACTCCCCTTCTTCCAGCACATTCTCCCTGTCCTTTTCACTCTTCCCACTTCATTTTTCTAGCCGTCTCTCTCCCACTCCATCCCTCTCTCCCTCCATATTTTTCAATCTCCCCCCTACTCTAAAATCTGTCGCTCCCCCCTCCTCTCTATCTTTCTCTATACCCCTTCTCTCTTTGAAAAACATGCACACTCTATGTTAACCTACTGTATTTCCTGTCTGGGGCTGGAGGGGGGGGGGGGGGGGTCTAAATGGGAACATTAATATGCATCCAAGCAGAGTGCTGATTACAGAACACAAACGATGGGTGTGGAACCGTAATCAGACACTCTTCTCACTGGCTGAGACAGACTAGCTGGCCTTACGACAGACTGACCGACTGAACGACAGAGTGACTGACTGGACAACAGACTGACTGGACAGACTAACTGACTAGACAACCCACTGGCTGACGGACTGGCTGACAGGGATGGAACAGGCCCAAATGTTCAACATGATAGAAGGCTTGAGCCAGCCCTGGCTCGATGGTAATAGGGTTAGACATAATGCTGGCTGTACATTTCCAGTTGGCTGAAATGGTTTTGGGTGCAGTCTTTCCTTTGTGATGAGGAGGTGGCTGATTATTAGCAGTTGGAACTACAGGAAGGATCTGAGGTGGATACAAACCAGTGGAGCCTGTTGGGTTGGTTTCCAGGAGGCCTAAAGCCACAATGTTACACTATATGCAACACTATAAACAAACAGGACTAGGCTCTTCCAGTCTTTCAACATTTTTCAGTGTTTTTTAATGCATTAGTGGCAGCGTGACATAACATACTTACACCAAACACAAAACTAGAAACCAGACAATATACAGACAAATAAGGCATTATCTATTAAAGTGCTTAAATTAAATCAGAAATATTCCACTTCGAAGTAAAGTCCCGGGAGTCTGCATTGTCGACATCCAACGTGGTGCTATGTTGTCGTCAAGTTCCAATTCCAATATTAAAACGGTGCTCCTGCCTGTTGAACCCTTCCTGTCCAGTCCACATGTGACGGACACCCATCCTGTACATCCTTCATGGGAACAACCAAAGCCTCCAGAGCCCCAGAACATCAGCATCTCCGGTCCCCAACCGTCTCCCACAGACAGGTGGGAGACGGTCCAGTCCACCTCCACAGGACCTGAGGCCATGGACCTCTGAGCAGTCCGCCGCAGACACAAGATCGCCAGATCTCTTCCGTATCCGGTCACTTTGGCAGGAGATCTTCGTAAGGCACTGTGAGGCCCCCCATATACCAGAAGATCCAGAAGATCAGGCTGAGGAAGATGAGGAGTGGCCCTGACAGGATGAAGAAGTCCCAAAAGCTGATGGGTGCAAAGATCCCGGCCAGTAGGAGGCCGAGGCCGACCAGGTCGAAGATCAACGCTAGCACCAGGAACAGGGCGCAGCGCTCGTTGGGGTTCTTTTTACGACAACAGTCCATCGCGGGCGGGTAGGGATGTGCTCTCTGCACAGGACGGTAGAATGTTCTGAGGCGTCCGAGGAGAGCTTCATCAAATAAATGGCTCTTTGTAACCCACCACCCACTTCCCTACAGCACGCCTTTTACATTTCTTACATAGCATCATTTGCAGGACGACCTGTCTCATCGCATTTGACTAACAAAAGGGCCGGTGACTGCGACTTAACGCAGTCCGTCCAGATTCCTCCATAGGGCTGATTGACTGGTTCTAAGTCTTCCCTGAATAGAAACCCATGATCAGATTTCAAGTGACACCTTGACACACACATGCTGTAATAACAAAGTTGTCCTTAAGAGAGAAGATAAAACAAACAAGAGATTTGAGACGTCATGATGACCAAGATGGCATAGAGCTAGCTTTGTATCAAGTCCGTCCTGTGACACCTTTGGTGAACAGGAGAGCCTGGATGTGGACCCTACCAGTTTTGGCAGGCCAATCAGGTGGCATTTGAACTGTAATTGGGCGGAGTGGTCATGAAACGAGCACTCCGTGCCACACACTTAAATAGCATCTACCTACATAGCTGCTAGGGTTGGTTACAGCTGAGCTCATGTGAGCCATCAGGGTAGATAAGATAAGACGAGGCACTTTGTCAGGGAGGATACAATACATGTACTCTATTAGACACTATGGTAGCATGGTTGATGGCAATATCTGATAATAGAACATGCAAGTCCTCTGAGACAGTCAGGATTTGTAGTGCCATCCAGATCTACCAATTTCCGGGCTCTCTCTTCCTATGAGCTGGGTATGCCTGAGCTTAAGTATAAGAACATGACAAGAACAACAAGAACATCAAGGAGCATGAATATGGATTTTTCACAAATTATTTGACAAAGCAATAACCAAAACATGTTAAATAATCAGATATCCCTCTGTCGGAAGTCTATCCCTCTCTGCCGTCAATAAACCAATGTAACTGAATGTCCCTCTGTCTCTCTCTCCCTCCCTCGCCCATAACGCTAAATTTAGTTATATTTTATTATCAGATTTGTAATCAACCCTACAGTTAAATGAAAAAGTAGTACTTCCTCAGTAATGAGGATTTCAGTCATTGTCTAATTGAAATGTCTAGTGGTTTCTAATTGCTCTAGAAACATCCAATATGACACAGAATACCCAGCCACTAATGTGCTGCTTTACAGTGAATCTATCAGACCGGATATCTACACAAGGCAAGTTGATTTCTTGTAAATAACAGAATTTCCTGTAAGGCTTGGGTGTGTTCTTGTTCAGCTGCATTAAATAAAACAGGTTCTTAATTAAATAGAACCATAGGGTTCTAGTGGACTGTGTCATTTTGTCAGGTTTTTTGGGGACACACACACACACACACACACACACACACACACACACACACACACACACACACACACACACACACACACACACACACACACACACACACACACACACACACACACACACACACACACAAACCAGTCGGACCGGTGAACTTGTTGCTCTGCAGCAGTTATACTAGGTCCAAACTATCCAAAATATTCCTTTCCACGCCCATAGCTACACACACGCACGCGCACACTCACCGCCATTATAACAATGTACACAGTGTATCAGTCCAACCTCCCTCTACACACATACAATCAATATTTAAATAATTAACATAAATAAGCAGCATTTGGTGAAAGAAAGAATATGTAGGCTATGATTATTTTCTGGATGAAATGTCCTCGCAGTTCAGCCCTACAAAAAGCGTGAAGGGTTCAGAACTCAAGACCTCACGAGCCGCCAAAGAAGAGGGGTTGGCTTCCAGGGGATGGGTGTGACATCATGAGCCTAGGGGTCATCTGAACGAGTGGAAGCAAAATAAAAAGAACAGAAAATAAACGATATCGGTTATCTGGGTATTGTGTAATCAAACAACATCGGGATTGATGATTATACAACTGAAATGTGAAATAAATAATGATAATTATAAGTCAATATAGCAGGGGAGTAGGACTAATACGGCCTACGTATTTTTTACATTTAAATATTCTTTTGAAACCCTTTTTGACTTTGTTTGACGTTGTTTAGTGTAAGCAGGGCCTTCATGCCATTTATGCGGGCCCTCTGAACCCGGATTGTTTATTTTATAAGCAGGGTGTAGATGATATAGGGTTTTGACCGTGTTACTAGAGATGGTCTCAGAATCAGATGCATCAGTGGACCTCTGTATTACCCGTAGTGGTGGTGGTGGTGGCGGTGCTGGTCTCGTCTGACAGCCCGGTGTCGGACCCCTTCTCCTCCGCGGGGGACTCCGAGTCCAGCGAGGCGTCATAACCTTCGTTCTGGTAAGCGGACGACTTGCCCCACGTCACGCGGGACGCCTTGCGAGGGGGTAAGCTCTCCTCTCCGTTGTCTGCCCCTTCCTCGAGGAACTTGGCGGGCGGGTCACGTTTGAGCGTGGGGTTCAACTTCTCCGACAGCTTTCGGACCAGCCTCGAGAAGCTGTTGTCGCCCTCGTCGTAGTCCAGGTCCTCCTCGGCCAGCTTGATGTTGCCGACGTACCAGCAGAGCCAGAAGGCGATGCTGATGAAGATCACGATCGAGCCCGTGTAGATCAAGAAGTCGCCGTAAAATTGGCCGCTAATGCGCAGATTCCCGAAGATGCCCAAGAGGAGAAGGACAAACCCGACGACGTCAAACACGACAGCGATTACGAACAACGAGATGCACTCGCCTATCTTGAACTTCATCATGTTTAGAACACCAGAGACTAGACCTTCATAACGGGAGATGCTGCTTAACCATTGTTCCCCTCCGCTCCGCTGACACGCACCTGTGTGGAGACGCCCTGTGACGTCTTTAAGATAAACAAAGCTTTTTTGTCACATGCGCTCTGCTCCCAAGAGAGTCCAGGTACTTTGCAGCGGGTGTTAAAGTTGGCTCTGTGCTGTTTCCCATGATATAAACAAGGAGGTCGGCTCTGTATGTGTGACGCCATCGTATCTCTGTTTGAAGATGCAAATCATGCACACCATGCAGCCACTAGTTCACAAACGTCGTTTTAACATGCGATTTCAAGTCAA
>OLKM01001818.1:20000-42500 GCA_900291075.1 Melanogrammus aeglefinus | reverse complement strand
GAACTGGCGGAACTAAGACTCTGCCAACAACAACACCAACTCCACCCTGTCGGAGCACCGCTGCCTGGGATTAACGCGCACCCTTTGACCGGGAGAAGGGGCACGCATCGCCCCGTGACCCTTCTGTAAACATCAGCAGGCCACTCCACCATCAGCGTGTACACACTCTGCACCTCCGCTCGTTTACATATCAGGGTGTGAAGCGTATTTGCAGGAGGTGACCTTGGGCCGCTAATGAATGGGCTTTGCATATTTGTGTCTTTCTTGCGAATGAGTTCCAGCCAGGCGAGGACCAGGGTTTCTCCACTTCGCCTGCACCCCCCCATCCCCCCACCCCCCTCCTTCAGAGTCCAGACCCAATTTAAGAATATTCAGATTTTTCAGATTCCACCGAGGTCCAGCTGTAAGACCCATCACAACGCCCTTCATCAGCGCTCTAGAAGCCTGTGCTTTTGCACATCGAAGACTCAAGAGAACTCGGAAATCAAACCTGTAACCCAGCCTACCCTCAGGCTATGGTGGACTGGGAGAGGTTGAGGAGTATGTGTGTGTGTGTGTGTGTGTCTGTGTGTGTGTCTATGTGTGTGCGTTCTACATAAACAGATCAATCTCTTGAACTTTGTTTTTGTAGCCTGCTGATTGATGGCGATCGAAGCTAGCCTCTGTCGCCGTGACGATCTGCTGGTCACCCACTGGCGGTCCGAGACCACTGCTGCGGCTCCTAAAGAAAATGTGTGTGTGTGTGTGTGTGTGTGTGTGTGTGTGTGTGTGTGTGTGTGTGTGTGTGTGTGTGTGTGTGTGTGTGTGTGTGTGTGTGGTGCGTGCGTGTGCGTGCGGTGCGTGCGTGCGTGCGTGCGTGCGTGCGTGCGTGCGTGCGTGCGTGCGTGCGTGCGTGCGTGCGTGCGTGCGTGCGTGTGTGTGTTTCAATGTGTGTATTTGTGTGTGTGTTGGGGATCATGTGGTTTTCACAAACTGCTTTTAAATCATTATTGGCACATAGTGGCGTTAGTTAAATGTGTTTCTCTGTCCGCCTGTCTGTCTGTCTGTCAGAGGGAGAGACAGAGAGACAGAGAGAGAAAGTGAGAAACAAAGATAAGTAAAGGGAGAGACAGGCTCCTCTGTGTACCAAGCCTGAAGAGCAGGTCGCGGCGTCGCTAAACACTGACTAGCCGTTAGCCGCGGCGCTCCTGGCAACGGCCGGCCCCTGAGAACCAATAAGGTCTAACGATGTCATCGTGGCAACATAACGGCAGAGTTATGACACGCTGACGTCTCATTTCATACGGTGGGAGAGGGTTATATGGACGGACCCCCAGGGCCCCTGGGAAATAAGGGCCCCTCTCTCTCTCTCTCTCTCTCTCTCTCTCTCTCTCCGGGGGTGGGGGGGCAGGGGTCAATCTGCTACTTATTACATCTCAACGACTGATCTAGAAGAGAAGGGGGGAAGGGAGGGAGAGAGAAAGGAGGGAGAGAGAGGGAGTGAGAGTGAGATTGAGGGGAGAAAGAGAGAGGTAGAGGGAGGGTAAGGGGGGAGGGAGAGAGAGGTAGAGGGAGGGAGATTGAGGGGAGAAAGAGAAAGGTAGAGGGAGGTAGAGGTACAGAGGGGGGAGGGAGAGAGGTACAGGGAGGGATAGTTACAGAGGGTGAGGGAGGGATGGAGGAAGAGGGCGAGAGGGGAGGAGGGGCAAGGAAGGGAGAGGGAAGGGGGAGAGAAAGAGGGAGAATTATGTGTCATCTCCGTATTCTTCGTACAGTTCAGAGGTCAAAGTAGCACTCAAAGAGCTATTTGATGGTCCTGGAGGCCAGAGAGCATTAAATGACCTCTAAATGAGTCCCTCATGGCTCCATGTTGACCCGTCATCAGGACTAACAGCGGTGGTTGTGACGCATGCTGAAGAAGTGGAATAGGGCGTCGCTGCTTCACTCGCGGACTGAAACCTCTGCACAGAGAGAGTTGTCTTCCGGACGTTACTTCTCAACCAGAGGAAACGTCCGTAACTGGAAAATTGCACCTTTCTGCTCACTTTTGCTCCCTTTACAGCCAGTGTGTGAATATTTTCCAGCATTGCCACTTGGGTATTATTGCTGCCGTGAAGGAATATTTCATCTTCAAGGCTCCACTTAACGTTGCTGACAAAGGCCAGTCTTCCTCGCCTTCGCTGCTGACCTTTGTGTCTCTTATTTTTTATTTATTTCATCTCCAGTTGAGGTCCTACGTGTTCAGAAATACCAAACAGTTTACACAGGAATATTGGGCATTATTTTGATACTTTTAGTTACCACAATAATTATAATTGATTCCTGACAGTTATTTTACCGGTGATGTAGTCACCTTTGGTTCGCACCTGAGCTTATTGCAGCCAATTGTAGAACACTTCAGAAATAATCGACTCACCATCGAGGACAAAAATATTTGTGTCAGGTCTTTTACGCTCTAATGGACAAACACATTCAACCAACACTGCCAACATCAGGTACACATGCTCACGTACAATAACACGCCTACAGCGGTCAATTTGAATTTGTGTTTACATCTTATACTAGGCTCTTAAAGCTTGTGCTTTAGATGTGCACCAGGATCAATCCATTCTCTCTCTCTCTCTCTCTCTCTCTCTCTCTCTCTCTCTCTCTCTCTCTCTCTGTCTCTCTCCTCTCTCTCTCTCTCTCTCTCTCTCTCTCTCTCTCTCTCTCTCTCTCTCTCTCTCTCTCTCTCTCTCTGTCTCTCTGTCTGTCTCTCTATGGATCCTTCTCTCTCTCTCTCTCTCTCTCTCTTTGTCTAATACAGTACAAACGATCCTTACGTCTCTCACTCTCTCTCCTCTCCCTTTAATTAATTTTCCAGGGGATCATTCGGTTTTTCAGCCCAGGGCGATGACTTGCTGTTGTGTCAGAGGCCTCCTCCCTATTCTCCTCTCTTCTTTTCTCCTCCCTGTCCTCTTCTCCTCCCTGTTCTCCGGGAGGTATTTACAGCCACTCCTCTCTACTGATGGAACTCCTGTATCTCTCTCCGTCGGAGTCCTGGGAGGAGGTGGTGTTATCTGCATGTTTACAGGCACCACACCACAGTGACTTCTAACCCTGGGGGATGCAGACAACGGGGGTGTTTGTTAAATATGTTTTACTGATTACTGATGATCAAAAGCAATGACCAGAAATAGAAGCAGGCTCCTTCCATTTTAGGACAACAATTGTCCGATGGACTTTGTCATGTAAACTTATAGTTCAGAGGATTCATTCTATATATATGCCAAAAGTCAGATTGGCCAATAAGACAGCCTGTAGATGTTGGAGACCAGGTAAAGTCAATATCACATCAATTCTGAGTTTCACCTGAATACCAAGTGGTGAATAATAATAAGTCTGGGAATGTAACGGTTCACGGAGGGTTATTTCAGCAGGAGATCGTTGAAGGCAGTAAGGACATTAAAGATATTGACACAGTCTTCTGCTGATAAGGAGTGAGAGAGTCTGTTTGACTGTCAGCGAGTCACATGGCCAGAATGAGGACAATCATTTGGACTAATATTGATCTGTTCTGTTATATTTTTGTCTCTGTGACGGGACAATAGATATTTTTTCTTTGTCGGAATATTGATAAAGGGGACAGACACAGAATGTAATGGCCACGGCAGACTGCGGTCTGATGGCTGCACGCGCCATCAAGTTTCCCTCCTAGAAAACGTTAATCGCACCGATCCGAGGATCAACAGTCAGCCGGCGGCATGGAACTAGCCTCGATACGCAAGGCATTTCAATCACGTGCGTCGTGTTTGTCGAGGGAAACATTAACATTCACGTGTTTATGAGGAGCCAACGCCACGCGACCCAGAGTCATATCAACCTCGCCGTTCATTAAAAAAGTGCAGTTTTCCAGGGACCAACACGCTGAATAATTCATGCGTCTGTGCACCGGCAGCTGGTTCAGCCCGCTACTGAGGCTGACTCCCCCGAATCTTAATGGCGGCTTCGCCTTCCCAAACCTCAGGGACGAACACGGACGTCTGACCTTACAAACAAATCCTTTGCTCTCGCCCAGTTTGGAGGTTCAAACGTATTGTGGCACTAGCCGTGGTTTCAAGGCGGGCGAAGAAGGTCAGCCGATGAAACGTAAAACACGAAAAGGATTCTGCCTTTTTCTCTGTGCAACTTAATCATCTCTGAAGGAAACGCTTAAACCTGCAGGGATGAATCGAAACCTAACAGAAAGGAGCTGTTATAACAGCTGAGACTGGATTTGTTTGGTCTCATAGTGTATGTATTTTCAGCTATAGAGACAATATATATATTTATACATTTGTATAAAATTAATATGCATTTCAGTTTTGAGGAAGTGATAGTAGTGATATTTGGCCAAGATTTGAGACGTTACCAACCTACTTTAAACAAAAATATAGACTTGAACTGAAAATTCGAAGAAACCGGCCTGGAACAACCCTTCAGAAATTTAGTAAGCAGCTGAAATTAAATAAATCCAATTCTTAGTTTTGTGCTTAATAAGTCAAGTTATAATAGTAATGAGTGAACGGAGCCATATCATATCTGAGACGCAGATGTTTTTCATATTGAGAGACTAATCACTCGTGTAAAGCTTTAAATTCTCCACCCCGGTGAGCGTGGCCATCTTGTGCAAAACAAATTAATAATCGCGTTATTCGTTAAGACGCTGACAAAATCAAGGACTCTTTAAATCTAAAGCTAAACAATCTTCTTTCTCCTCTAAACTCTCAACATTTTGACCTCAGAATGAAAGGGTTGTTTTTGGAGCTGAAAGTTGAGTTTTGTGTATTCATACGTTAAGTATTCTCTCTGTGTTGCCAACCTGGGGCCTGTCCAGAATAGTTGAGTAGGGCTGACTGGGGGGGTCGGACGGACCAGACCACATCACTCACTTTGTACAAAGATCTGGAGAATGTGAACATCATACAAGTAACTTACTACACAAGTAACAAATCCACAATATGACAAGAGGGGGAGCCAGGGCGAGAATGTAGTGAGGAGTGAGTGATGCGGAGGATTGTGTAGGGAGGAGAGCGTATAGGGAGTGGAAGGAGGAGAGATCGGGTTCTCCCCCCTCTCCTGTTCCTCCTCCTCCTCTCTGCTCTGGAAGTGAACTTAGTTTTCCTAAATGAGATACCTCATCGCTAGCATGGAGGCTTGGAAAAGACTCAGGAAGTCAAGCTGTCTCCAGGCGCTGGCTAAGCATGCTTAAAGAGGCAGCTAAGGGTAAGCTAAGGTGTCGAGGAGTGAGTGTAGGAAGAAAGGAACGTAGGGAGGAGAGAACCTAGGGGAGGAGAGGGTGTAGGGGGTGTGAGATTATAGGGAAGAGAGAGTGTATGCGAAGAGGGTGTAGGGTGGAGGGAGTGTAAGGGAAGGATAGAGTCTTTGTTTCTGGTGGTGACATGGGACTGCTGAGAGTGATGGAGGGTGAGAAAACAAGGTCAGGAAGAGCCTGTCATCTAGGACGCCCCTCCTCTAGAGAGAGGCTCCTCTCTGCTGCTCGGACACTCACTTCACCCCACTGGTCCGCCGGGCTGCCCTAGTAGAACTGCTCTGGTAGAACTGGTGTGATTTTACTGGTCCTGATTAAACTTTTCTGATTGGTGCTGTCGGATTGGTTCTGGTTTAATTGGTTCTGGTCTAATTGATCCAGATTCAAGCCATCAAACATGAAAAGGTTTTGCAGTGTGTATGTGTGTTTTAGTGAGAGCAAGCCCGCCTGCGTGTGTGTATGTGTGCATGTGCACTTATGTCTGTGTGTGAGTTCATGTGCATGTGTTATGCTTTTAAGGGTGACCATTTGCCCTGTTTGATTGATGCACCTGCTCCTCCTCTTTCCCCTCCTCTACCTCCTCTGCCTCTCTCCTCCTACTCTCTGCTCCTCTCTCCTGGGAGGAATCTCAGCTTAGTTTTCCTAAATGAGATACCTCATCGCTAGCATGGAGACTTGGAAAAGACTAGTAAAGAGACAGTTAAACTACAAAAGAAATCACTCAGTTTTAGGGAACTTTTTGACTTGCACAAGCTGAACAATAGAAAGGGATGTTGTGTAATATATAAATATCACACTTACACACACACAGAAACACAACACACACACCTCAGAAATGTGTCTGACAGCGACACTTAAAAAAACTCCCATTCTCACTGTTTCTCTCACACTCACACACATATACACACGACATACACACGCACGTCAATACAGTTACACACACACCACACACATACACACACGACATACACACGCACGTCAATACAGACACACACACACACACACACACACACACACTCTGATCTCTGCTGGCGGGCGCCTCCCTCTGCAGATCGCCCCGGCAGGAAGTGATGTGATCGACAACTTCCTGCTGAGCGCTAGGAAGAGTGTGTTGAACGCCCGGGTCTGATCATGTTCTAGCAGCAGGTAGTCCCGCCCCCCCCCGTGGACACACCAACAATTCCTCGAGCGTTTGTGACTTCTCCCATTAGAACTCCCTCAAGCCCCTCTCCCAACACAACTCACTCCACTCCCCCCCCCCCCCCCTCAACCCTACTCCGTCCCCGCGGAGTAGGGGAGCACTGCTCTAAGACTGCACACAGCCCTTTTGCCGGTCAATGACCTAAGTGTACGTCAGGACGGGCAATCCTCCCAGAGCTTTTAAGCATGTTGGCTTCTCTGCAGAGGTTTGGGTCAAGTGATCGCTGATTGGTCGAGCAGTGGAACATGCACAGAGTGTTTTTCAAGGATGACATGGGACATGGGAGTAGAATGGTAGCACCTGGGTCCCCAGTAACCCCTCCCACATCCTCTTACAATGATCAACTATAGATTAGTCGTGATCAGATATATGTGTACCATAGGTGACCTATCTCGGGGGTGGGGAACTGAACCAACAAGGCAGCGTATTGGTCATTGGTGATTGGTCCCCTGGCCTGAGCTGATGGGAGAGATAGTCTGCAAGGCTGTTGGGAGCGAGAGAGCGAGGGGAAATTAAACGCCTTTGACTAGAAGAGAGACCGAGAGAGAGACGAAAGCTAAGAGTAAGAGAGAGCAACTAATAGAAAGGAAAATAACAGAAAGAGAGAGAAAGAAGAAGAGTATCAGCCCATGAGGATCTGTAGTTTGTTCATTCAATTAATTAGTTTATGAACACATGAACGACTCAGAACTGTCTGAGTATAAAAGTAATTAAAATAAAGCTGATTATCAAAATAACCGAAATAATCTCTTTCAAGTTTATTTACATTTCAAGAGAGGTAACATCCTCCCGGAAAGAGAGAGGGAGATCAATCACATGGAGAGGAGGAAATGGAGAGAGAGGGGAAGCAAGGGAGAGCAATAGACAGAGACGTATAGAGAGGAGATGGATGAGAGAAAAAAATAAAGAGAGAGAAACAGATGAATAGAAAGAGCAAGAGAGAGAATCAGTTGTTATCTCGGCCCCAGACTGAGGGAGAGAAGGGACGGTCGTGATTAATGTGAAGCTGTTGACCGCTCCGATACAAGCCATCTTAATCCATCAGGCTGTCGACCAGAACTCAGCACAACAAAGCAGACCTTTCTCCTGGAAATGTTCCAAATCACAGAAGAAAAAGGAAATAACCACTGCAACTCGGAGAAGTCTTAACTGCAGTGGACAAGAGTTCCTTCAGATCATCGGTCTGTTGTTTCATCAGTTGCTGGATGTGTGACTCAATCAGCGTTTGCTCTGTCCATATTTACCTTCTAGTGTTCTCGAAATGTTCTTTTGGGTCAGGGTCTAAGAGAGTTGAGTTACACAGCGTTGAAAAGCAACAGAACTGGTGACATTTATTCTCCTGCGTCTGTAAGTCTGTGCTTTGTCGTCTCTTCAACCCATTTATTAAAAATGTATAGGGTATAAAGACCTTAGATTTAGGAATAATAGGCCTAGGGCTTATGGACCACGGACATATATACCTAGGGCCTAGATACTGAGGACATAGAGGCCTTGGTCGTATATACCAAGGATGTAGAGACCAAGGATGTATAGACCTAGGACATAGAGGCCTAGGGCATCTTGTTATAGGATACCTACAGGTAGACTACTGACATCAGGGTTTAAACCCAGAAGCTTTATTTTCTGGGTTCTACCCTTCTACCTGACCTAGACCGAGACTTTCCGGCACACGTTAAATGAATCCTCCCTCCTGCAGTTTATTTACGAGAGTAATAGTGATAATCACTTCATCCACAGCACGTCTGAACTTCAGAAAACTCGACCGAAGAGCCAATCAACAACTTCATAAATAAAGGTCCTCCTCTCCCGTGATGTGGGAGGAAGAATCTCCCATCATCCGCCTGTAGTGACTCTAATTATGCACATCAGCATCACAATCACCATCATCATCATCATCATCATCATCATCATCATCATCATCATCATCATCATCATCATCATCATCATCATCATCATCATCATCAGCCTGGTCTCGACCCCTCCCCTCCCCGCCCTCCTTGATGGCGACTACGGGCATGTCATCAGCTGTTGGGAGAAGGTGATTGGTCAAGGCTCATTAAGATGGCCGCCACTGCCACTCGCGTCATTACCCAACAGGTCTGTGTCCTGATCACCCAAACCTCACAGGTTCCATCTGGGGAACCACAGACCCTTGATCACCCCGTCCCGAAATGAAGTAACACCCCCCCCACCCCCCACCCCCCCCACACACACACACACCCACACCCCCACCCCCATTGTCTCAGCGGCCTGGATTGGCATTTAGGAAGAAGTTGTTGTTTATAGTCTGCATGACTTTGAGGAGTGAAAGGACTACTGAAGATATCAGGTAAATAAACACACTGTTTGGTAAAGGCAGCAGTGTGGGGGCAAGAGGCAACCCAGCGGTCGTCCATACAGGCGATTAGGCCTCAGCGCGCTCCAGGCTGGAAATAGGCAAGAACAAAATAACCCGTCTGTGGGGGAAATGAACAAAGGCGTACCTTGCATACCCCTATTTATTTATGCAAACATATTTTTCCGGCACTTCTTGCACCATGGAGGTTTGGTGACTTGCCTGACCTGATTTATTTTCTTTTATCCCCGCCATCGGATTTCTGATTCCCACCCTCCACAGAGGACCCCGCTGGTCTCAGCAACGGCACCGAAGAAAACTTCTTCAGCCTCAGCCAGCCGGAAAGAAAACGACTTCTTTGGATGTATGCTGCCCGCTTCAGTGTTCCCCCAGCGACGGGGGCCCCCGTCTCTCTGGGGGCCCGGTCGGGGACCCTCATTAGGCCGACTCTGAGGCGTCGTAGGATCGATGGGAGGGGGGGTGGGAGGGGGAGTGTTAGTGGCTGTCTGGGTGGTATTATGCCAGGGGCCCGGGGCCTATTGGGGCCCCGCAGACACATTCATCTTCCACCGACTAGTAGGGACGACCGATCGGATGGAGGCAGGTATGGAGACCAACACGCACATACACACACACACACACACACACACACACACACACACACACACACACACACACACACACACACACACACACACACACACACACACACACAGATATACAGTTCATACACACACAGTCTTAAAATACGGCCATGTATACAGTCACATATACGCTAACACAAACTAACACACACGCTCTAAAACCTGTATAGACCAGATGTGTTCACAGACACACATGGACAAACATTCACACAATCCCACCAGCATGTAGGAACCAACACACACACACACGCACATACATGCGCACACACACACACACACACACACACACACACACACACACACACACACACACACACACACACACACACACACACATACACACACGCAATCTACTCCCCGCTCCGGTGCTTATGGAGCCTGTGGGGGCACCGGCTCGGCAGCCGGGCTGTGAATGAAACAAGCGCACCTCACTGTGCGGCTGATCGATCGCAGGAGGAGGAAATTCACCAGCTGGTTAACCTGCAGAGCTCAGAGCCCCACGGTAGCTGCCCTCTCCCCATCAGAACACGAGGTATTCTGTATACCAGGTCCTGAGAGTGAACTGGTAAAATACGCTGTATACAGGAACATAATCTGACACCATGACCATGAAACCTCGTCCTCGTCACCGACATCCCCTCGGTCATGACCACCAAACGTCATCAGCACCCTGACTACAAAGTAGATGGCGAGATGTTCAAGGGTTATGACATCAGAACCCTTGACCCTTGATCGTCGATCTGATGCTACACCACGCCATGCCGCCTCCAGCACGGTGCTTCATCTGACGAAGCCGCCTCCCCTCCGCCCCCGCCCCTAAGACCCCACGGACGAATCAAAACGCCTCAACATAACGGCAATGGCGGCCATGTTCCTGGCTCCGTCTAAATGCTAATGGAGACGCAGCGTAAGCGAGCAAGGAGGGTCCATGCGCCGCCTCGCCTAATGTGTGCGTCGTGGAGGTGATGGGGGCCTTTTTGCTTTGTGCTGATATACTCCATGCTGTGACATCACTATCGCCCTGATAGACAAAGGGTTGGTGACCACAGGAGAGGGGGAGGGGAGGAGTCAGGAGAGGGGGGGGAGTGAGGGGAGGTGAGGAGTGAGGGGAGGTGAGGAGTGAGGGGAGGTGAGGAGTGAGGAGGGGAGGAGGAGTGAGGGGAGGTGAGGAGTGAGGAGGGGAGGTGAGGAGTGAGGGGAGGTGAGGAGTGAGGGCAGGTGAGGAGTGAGGAGAGGTGAAAAGTGAGGAGGTGAGGAGTGAGGGGAGGTGAGGAGTGAGGGGAGGTGAGGAGTGAGGGCAGGTGAGGAGTGAGGAGAGGTGAAAAGTGAGGAGGTGAGGAGTGAGGGGAGGTGAGGAGTGAGGGCAGGTGAGGAGTGAGGAGGGGAGGAGGAGTGAGGGGAAGTGAAGAGTGAGGGGAGGTGAGGAGTGAGGGGAGGTGAGGAGTGAGGGGAGGTGAGGAGTGAGGGGAGGTGAGGAGTGAGGGGAGGTGAGGAGGTGAGGAGGAGTGAGGGGAAGAGTGCGGTTAGTGGGAAGGGAAGGATTCCTGACGTTGCAGCGAGAGGAGTTGATGGATTATGCTGACTGACTTCTGACTGAGTGAATTCAAACCCACATTCATCTGCCAGCTTCAACTGGGAACCTTTGGGCGGGGAGTGCAATAATACACCTTATAATAGTTAATCTTATGATCTACGTGGCTGTTTATTGACCCGTTAAACATCAACCTCATGCCTAGCGATAAATGTACCTGTTGTGTTCGACTGGTCCACTTCAGCTGCTGTTATTCATAGTGCCAGTTTGTTCCGGCGGTTCGCCTCGAAGATTGTATTCATCCATCACTTTGAAACACAGCACAGTGAAGCCTGAGTTGTATTCCCACCGTTACCCAGAAACTCTCTTGGAGTCTACAACTCCTAGTATACAAAAGATTGGTAGTGATGCCTAGTAGTATTGGTTGTTGATGGGTAGTAAAACCAATTGTACGCTTTGATTGTGGTCAGCCTCGCTTATAAAATCTAATCTAGATTAAATGTATGAGTTTAGTGTTAACAAGTGAGCATATAGTAGTACTTTATTCACTTTGGTACATACTATGATACATAAACTTGCCTCGCATGCTTTTGGTATTTAATGATATAATAAAATAATGTTGTGGTATTGTGGTAAATAGCTAGATTTTGCGGTGATGCCATGCATAAGACATAGTCGTGCATAATTGTCATATTGCGGTGGAAAACAATTAATTTGTTGTATGGTCATTTTACATATCTCTTGTAAGTGGATAAATATATGCTATAGAATGATGGTGTGTGTCAACCCGTTGAGGTACACAATGCATAAGTAATTTAAGTTAATAATCTTATTATCTTTAATTATATCTATGAATAAAGGATTAAACAAGAGTTCATTCACAGAGAAAGCTAGGTGATGTCATTGTTGTGTTGACGTGTCATATTCCTCTCCACTCTGTGTTGTTTGCGTAATAACACAGACACACACACTTCTGTTTGTAACACGTTGAGCTGTATTGTAAACATAAACAAACAAATAAATAAATTAACAAACAAACAAACCTAAACATAAGAACTGTAGGAGACCATTTCCGTCCATCAAAATAGACAACTAATGGCATCTATGTCAGCAAAGTAAATTGTTTCACTTTTTCTTCAGAAAACAACAGCGCCCTACAGGAAGTATGTCATACAGGAAGTACATCATAGAGAACGGGGGGGCGTCAGGGGATGACATCATCGTTGATCAGTTGAACATGGGGGAGACATGAGAGAACAAGGGTCATGAAAGTTTACTGCTTAGCTAACCATGGCTAAGCTAACGCTGAATGACCTAAGACTGGTTTAGCTAACACTGGCTAAGCAAATGCTGGCTAAGCTAATGCTAGCTAAATTATGCCCAGCTAAATTTTCTATGGCTAAACTCACACTAGCTAAGCTAATGCTAGCTTAACTCACCATGGCTAAGCTCACACTAGCTAAACTCACTCTGGCTAAGCCAATGCTGGCTAGGTTTAAGATAGCTTAAATTAGGCTAGCTAAGCTAACAATGGCTAAGCTCACAAAAGCTAAGCTAAGGCTGGCCAAGCTAACGCTAGCCAGACTAAGCCTAGCTTAGCTAAAACTGGCTAAGCTCTGGCTAGCTAAGCTAATGCTGGCTAAGCTATTGCTGGATAAGATAATACTAGCTAAACTAAGGCAAGCTAAGCTAACACTAGCTAACATCATGCTAGCTAAGCTAATGCTGGCTAAGCTAACACTAGCTAAGCTAGGCGAGAAAGAATGCTGACTTACAGATGTTTAAACAACTGTCTACAGGTTGTGTGGCTACAGAATCCATCAGACTGCATAAGGACCACAGGGTGATTGACACAGCCAGCAAATACAAATAAAATCTAAAATAACACCCTTTTGTCCTAACCGACTTGCCATGCTCCAATCCTACAAATCTGTACAAAAGAATGAGGTTGACATCATTACTGGAGGCGAGCCGCGCACCACGATGAAAGCATCGAGTGGAAAGTAATTACATGAATTAATGTGGCGAAAAGAGATACATTCATCCGAACTCTGTTCTGCCCATGTGGCCGATTCAATACGGCTCTGCTCAGCAAACTATGGGAGAATACGTGGTATTTTTCTGAATATCCGAAGAGAATCACAGTTTTGTGTGCAAAAGACATACCTGGTGCTGTGTGACCTTGAAAACACAATTAGTGAACTTTGTTAATCTGTCTGAGTGGCAAGAGAAGCAACCAGGTAGAGACTGGTATTAATTCAGCTGGCTGCCTGTTTACGCTCTTATGGGGACACTGAGAAAGTCCTAACACAAGGAATTAACAGAAATAGTGACACACTCGGGCACACACACACTCTTACACACACACATAAAGACGCAAAGGCCACATACGCACACAAACACATACACAGATACAAAAGCACATGCCCACACAAATCACACGCACAAACACACCAACGAACAGACACAAACCAAACAAACACACATTCTTACACACACACGCACAAACACGGATACATGCAAACAGAGGTGTACACGCACACACAGGGACAGAGCCACATGCAAACACACGACAAGCACACGCACACACATACACCCACGTCATGTGATGGTCTTTTGACTTCTTGTGATGAAATAAAAGCATAATATAAATACAGTATCAACTCAATAGGGCAAACACAGTATTTATGATCCAGATATTAGAATATTATATTATCCATTTAGATGTCAATGTCCACTAAATGAATGCCCTCCTCCTCTATGTCAAAGTATCATATATATATAATGGTATCCAAAGAGAGTGATTGTGCTGTCAGTAGTGTATACACGTCTTAATACATAAGGCAGTTCATAACAAGTGTTTCATCTTTAATAGCAGGGACACTTTCCAGTCCCAGATTACATCTCTCAGGTTTCCATCGCATTCTGACATCACCAGGTTGAACCAATCACAAACAGCGATTGCAGTTCATACATCTCACCAGAGGTGAGATATATGAACTGCATATATCTCACCAGTGCTGTTCCTGAAAGTGCTCCTTTAGTTTGGTAAAATCGTATGATCCGAATATATATGAATTCAAATGTGAAAGGAAATGTCTCAACATTCAAATAGGGTGTGGTGTTGATGTTCGAAGCTGCTGTTAGACCACAGGAAGATGGACAATTCAACTGAACACAACGCCTCCTTCACATATTTTGCTTTGCCTATATATCGTGTTTTATTGTCGATCTTCGACGGCTTATCGTGGAATTTTGATTGGTACTCACACATGTCATTACTTTAAAATATATATTTTCAAATAAGATTTGTGAATCAGACGCACACACAAAAACATAGAGATAAACTGAGATAAACTGAAAAATAAAGTAAAAGAGTCCAAAACGTAACCTTTTATCATATCTAAAGCTGCTAAAATAGCATATTTACAATGGTTTAATAAATGCCAGGGGAAGCCTGTGTTTTCTCACTAATAAGCTGATATGTTCTGGCTCAAAGGACACGAGTAGAAACAAAGAAAGAACAAGTGAATAATTAAATAGTTGTGCTTTTTAACCGACAAACAAACCCACTGGAATGCGGTCGTTGTTGATCGATAGAGTTCAGAGTTCAGCTTCTCAGTCCGACAACAGCTCCCAGTATAAACCCTAAAGATAGTCTTCGTTATATAAAGTGATAACAATTTAAGTTTGAATCTCACATCCGCTGTATTAAATGATTAAAAAACAGTTTATTTCATCGCAATTTACTGTTCAGGGTAGGTTGCGTGGCTTTCAGCACATAGCGCGCAGACAGAGCCCTTAAGTCGTTCCAGGAGACAGGATACATCCTGGTGACACAGGAAGCCAATGCTACAAACAGGAAGTGGTTAACAGGAGAACAGAATCTCAAGCGTTTGGATGTGTACGCTCGGGGCGAGATTGACTGGGTTCAATGCAGACCCGCAAGTCTGGCTGTCTGTTTCTTGGGGGGGGACAGCTGCTATGACGATCGGTGCTATGGTGACGGTCGCCTGGAGAGACCGTTGCCATGATTTCTCTGATCAGTACTCTGAAGGTGTACATTACCCAGGGTGACCATCGCTAGCGATGTCCATTGCCTTGAGTGACCATCGCCGCTAAACTGACTTTCGCTAAGGAAACCATCGCTATGAGCGACGTTGCTGGAATCAACATTATTAAGGGTGATCATCGCTACGGAAACCGTCGCTAGGGGGGTGATGGTCGCTAGTGTCACCATGGCTAAGGGTGACCGTCACTATGGAAACTGATGCTAGGGGCTGTCCGTTGAAGGGGCGACCATCGCTAAGGTCTACCACTGCTACGGTAACAGCCGCTAAGGCTGTCCGTTTTGCGAAGGGGGGGTGACCGGCGCCGAGGTGCGACGGTTCCCAGGGAGGTAACCAGGGGTAACCAAATTAACCAGGGGTAACCGCCAACGCTAGACGGTGACCTCGTTCTTACTGGCGGTGCGGTAGTTGTGGGGCGCGGGGACGTACTGCAGGTGGTCCACCGTGTGCATGCGGCGCGATGCGAACGCCTGCCGCTTGGAGGACGACGGTCCGCCGCCGCCGCCGCCGCCGCCACCGCCACCACCACCGCCGCCACCACCACCGCCGTGGCCCACGGTCAGCGTGTTGTAGTCGTGGCCGACGGTCAGCGTGTTGTAGTCGCGCGGCGTGGGGTGCGAGTGCATCTTGATCATCTTGGCGTGGCGGTCCACTTTGGGCGTGGTGGGCATCAGCATGTCGGCGTGGGACATGGCGCGCGCCATGGCCTTCTCGCGGAACTTGTCGCGCCGCATGGTGGGCGACAGCAGCAGCAGCGGCTCCTGGGAGTGCAGCCGCTCGGCCGAGAGCAGCTGGTCCTCCGAGAGGTGCCGGCTGCTGCCGTAGGCCGCCGCCGCCATGCCGCCGTAGGCCGACAGCCCGTAGTCCCCGCCCCCGCCGCCGCCCCCGCCGCCGCCGGCGCTGCGCCGGGGCGTGCGGGGCGGGGACAGCACGTGGTCCTGGGACATGGCCCGCTGGACCCGGCGCGGCCGCTGGCGGGGAGGGGGCTCGTCGCTCAGCTTCACCATGTGGGTGGGCCCCCGGGGGCCCGGGTCGTGGTGCTTCCTCATGTAGTAGTCCTCGACGTCCTTATCCGCTGCAGGGGTTAGAGGGGGGGAGGGACACAGAGGGAGAGGGAGTGGAAGAGAGGAAGAGGAGAGGAGAGCAAGACAGGAATGAATAATCTCTTTTAAATTGTAGTTTGTCTTTTCCTTTCCGATTCACCGCTTCACAAGAGAATACCCCCGCCTCACCATTACCACGTCGGCATCAGTACCGCCCTACCTGCAGCTCACCATTGTCAATTTAGCCACCGATAAGCTAACCAGAAGTGCCCGTCTTGCCTCTGTAGAGAGGCGGGGGTCACAGTGGCACCTCGAGGCTTCCGGCGCTGCTCGGTGCTCGGTTCCACGGCGGACACTTGTGGCCACTTAGCCATGCAGAGAGCAGATCAACAGCTCAGTGGGCCTGGCGGGTGGAACATTAGGGCCCATGGGGAGGTCTCCACGGCCGGGTGGTCCGCAGGTCATCCTCCTCTCAGTGGCCTCTCCAAGGGGTTTCCTTGGTCAGCTCCTTCTGCTTCTCCAGAGGAGCCTTCAGCCCCCCCCCCCCCCCCCCCCCCCCCCCCCCTCACGGCTTGGCTAATGAAGGCGGGGGGGGGGGCCCTGAGCCCCTCAGCCCGGCTGTGCTAACAACGCCCCTGTCCTCCGACGGCCGGTTGGGAGTGACATTATCCCAGGAAATGTCAACTTCGAGACGAGAAGTAATGAGGTCATCCGCAAGCTGCGGCGCAGAGGGCCGTGATAGGTCAGTCTCTTGGTGCATCTTTACAGCCTGATTGGCCAGTGGGAGCGGTCACGTGACAAGAATGTTTAATGGGGAGATCACTTTGGTTTGATCCAGCAGGAGTCAGATAAATGCTGCTTTAACATTCATACTGAGATGCTCTGGGAGGCAGACAGAATGAAGCGATAATTAGTGATCATTTTGTAATGCTACACTGTGAGATGATCGGGAAGGGGCTCCATATAAAAGGGTACCATGGTCACAGAGAACAGATGAAGGATTTAATTCTGTAGAAGGAAATAGAATCGACTTCTGGCAGGATTCTGTTCCAGGACTCATCAAATTCCTTGCTTGTCTGTGTGCATGTGTTTATGCTTTTCTTCATATGAGTTTATATGTGTGTATCACTACAGTATGCGTGTTTATAATTGTGCGTGTTGTTAACAACTCTCCAGAGGATTTGTGGAGAAATCCTCCGTCTTTAATGCATATTATCCTGAGTAGTTGACAGCCAATCATAGCCCCGTGATCCGACAAATCACAAACTTCCTGACATCCAATCAGAACGCCAGAAGCAGGTGAAAACATGAAGTGTTTACCCCTGTTCACTAACAAACACACCTTCACTTATAAACAGCACATCCAGACATGCAGCCAGCCACGCAACAACTTACCACACACAGAACATTGAGTAGAAGACAGTAAAGTGCATGTTAAAAGAACATCGCTGAATGAGGAAACACAGGATTTGAAAATATGACCGAAGTATCCATCATTTAGCTAAAAATGTACTCAAAAACCAATTCTGTCCTGTCTAGCTTCAAGGCTACAGGGATCTGTGTTCATTTTCAGACTTTGTAGCAGCCGAGAGAAATCTCCTGTTACATGTTTTTAGTGAGTCTCTCTTTTGGAAGGTCTAGACTAGAACTAGCCTTAAATCACGACTCTTGCACATTGTACCTTGGAATGACTGAACTACTGATGGAGGTTGGATGAGGACGACATTGAGAGGCGGCATGGGGAGTGAACGTGTCTTATCCGGGCATGCCAACAGGGTCACATGGGGGTGGAGGTGGGAAGTGAGGCACACATGGTGACCCAGATAGCACTGCTGTGACATCCTTAACATCACCACGACAACGAAAAACATCACATCACCACGCGACGATGACATCAACATCGCAGTACGAACAGCAGGTGGAGGCACCAGGTGACCGCGTCAGGTGACCAGGCCACCAGGTACCCAACCCGGCAAGCCCCGCCCCCCCCAGCAGGATGACAAGGAGTAGATGGAGTCAAGACGGAGGGATGACAAGAGGATGGGAATGCATGCGCCCCATTCAGGTCCTCATGCCAAGAATGGAGAAGAGGAGAAGACGATGAGGGGGAGGAGGAGGAGGAGGAGGAGGAGGAGGAGGAGAAGACGAGAAGGAGGAGGAGACGAAGACGATGAGGGGGAGGAAGAGGAGACGAGAAGGAGGAGGAGGAGAAGACGAGAAGGAAGAGGAGGAGGAGAAGACGAGAAGGAGGAGGAGGAGGAGGAGGAAGATGAGAAGGAGGAGGAGGAGGAGGAAGAGGTAAAGGAAGAGGAGGAGGAGAAGACGAGAAGGAGGAGGAGGAGGAAGAGGAGGAGGAGGAGAGGGAGGAGGAGGAGGAGGAGGAGGAGGAAGGAGGCGGAGGAGGAGGAGGAGGAGGGAGAGGAGAGGAGGAGGCGGAGGAAAGGGAGGACACCAGACATCGTGTCAAACATCACCACCACACATCTCTCTCTAACGGACGCCACTGCGGCGAAACAGAGGAGGGGGGCGTGGCCTCGGAGAGGGCTGGGCTGTCCTCGACGTCGGCCCCGCCCGGAACACGTGCAGGAGCAGGGGGGGGAGGTGGGGCTCAGGCGAAGGCGGAGAGACGGTTGAACGGAAGACCACCTACTTAATCTATGGAGGGAGGAGGAGTATTTACTCAGCGCGGCCTTGAGTGGGGGCAGCTCGAAGGAGGGGGGGAGGGGGCTGAGGTTCTGGAAGGAGCGCGACAGGTCGTAGGGCTCTGTCGCCGACGTCAGGATGTTGTTCCCCCGCTGCGGGCGATCTACAGAGAGAGAGCGGGGCGAGAGAGAGAGATAGGGGGGAGAGAGAGGGGAGTGAGAGGGGGGAGAGAGGGAAGGGGAGAGGGGGGAGAGAGGGGAGAGAGTGAGAGAGAGGAGGAGCAGGAGAGAGAGAGAGAGAGAGAGTGTGTGTGAGACAGACAGTATTGATATTATATATGAGAGAGAGGAGCACGATAGTGGGGAGAGAGATAGAATGACAGCAAAAAGAGAATAAGGGAGAGAGAAATTAAACATATCAATCCACAGTCAACCAATCACGAGAGTACTCTGGGAGGTCTGTCTCTGTGTCTGTCTGTGTCTGTCTGTGTCTGTCTGTGTCTGTCTGTGTCTGTCTGTGTCTGTCTGTGTCTGTCTGTGTCTGTCTGTGTCTGTCTGTCTAATGAGAATGTAAGAAGGAAAGAATGAAAGACTGATGTAACCGACTGTTCCAACTGTTACCAGTCCAGACTTCAACACGCATGCGTCAGACATGTATATTTAGATGTTTGTGTGAGTATTGTAGCTATAGATGCATGTATATATAGATATAGATACATGTACACATATGTATGCAGGTGTATGTGTACAACTTACCGTGTCTCATTTGTCTGTGGGCTAACAAACCAAGTGAAAAAGAAATCAATCAATAATCAATAAACCTATAGCAGATCAAAGTTTCACAGAGTTTCATAATGCAGGGATGGAGTGTCGGGTGTGGTCAACGTTGCTGCCATCGCTAAGGCGACGCAGCCCCAGACTATCGACCTTTTCACTTTCACCATAAGCTATCAGAAGATTTAGCCCATCATTTCAAAACCAGCTTTTATCCGTATGAATCTAGATGCAATTAAGTGGAGCAGGGTATGGGCTGGGGTCTGTGACATTGGGGTTTGACTCCCCAAACCTCTGGCCTGGGAGTCAAACACCCTTACCGCTAGGCCAGCGTGCCCAGGCGAGACTAGACCCCTGTTGTGTCACATCGCATCCTGGATCCACTCAGACAGATGAATCAACCCGTGAAGGCTTCAGTTTAGAATTGTTCAGTACTTTTTTAAAACTCTCTGTACCTCTGGTAGTGTTCGACAGAGTGACCGGCTTCAAAACAGCGTCCGGAGCAGTAGAACATTCCCGACTCGTTTAAAATATAGTCTGAAAACATTCACAATGTCCGCCACGTCCCGGGCGACGCGGGAGGCTGGGGGAAATCACGCATGGCTTTGTTGCTCCCCGTTCCGAACAAAATCACATCTAGGAAAATAAATGAGGGATCAATAAAAGTGATTGGATTTTCAATAAGCGCCAACAACCTGGCACGGCTTCATTTCCCAGCCTCTCATTCTCTCAACTTTTCATTTCCCTCTGAGAGAGCGTCGGCGGCGGGTTTTCTCTTCTAAACGTTTCGCCCATGACACGCAGAGCCGAAGAACGTCCGGGTCTCCGTGTGACTTTATTACTTTCCTCTTTATGAAGACTCGTTCATTTCCACACCCCATAACAAATCTCACATCGTCATCCTTTGGGGGATCTTGACAATTGAAATACAAATCTTCGACTCCAAATCAAGTCTTCATCTTCAGAATGTCTTCAGGAGAAGGGGGTGTTGGGGGACATTAAACTGCATTCAAATCACTGGCATGCAAACACATGCAGGAGGTCCGCTGGTGTAGCTTAACCTGGTGGTCCATGCGGTAAAAGGAGTGCGTTTGTGCGTGTCTTTGTGGGTGTGTGCGTGCGTGCCTGGGTGTGGGTGCTTCTAAGCCATAGTTGTACTCACCCATCTTGGGCGTGAGGGTCAGGTCCAGATGGCTGTGCTGGTAGTCGTGTTGGTGGTTACCTGAAGAGACAATCCACAGCAAACAGGGAGAGAGACATCCCATTAGCCATGTCCGCCATTAGCCATCCCAACGTTAGCGGCACCCTTCGTAAGCCCATCACTAGATAGAGCTACTGTCGGCCCTCCCCAAGGTCAAGCAGCCACTGTTGGCTATAGTTCTTCCAACTGTTGGCTTTCAATTCAGTTATCCATAGCCATCACAAGCTCTTTAAACTGTTGCCTTCCATACAGTAAGCTACAGCCATTGGTGTCTATAGCCACCATAAGCTCTCCAAACTGTTAGCTTTCCATTCAGTTAGCTATAGCCACCATTAGCCCGGCTAATTGTCCGGCTGTTCTTCTCTGCATAAAATGGCATATGTATGCGTGTGTACATATATATACACATCACATGAAATGTGTGTTGGGTCACAAACACATGGTGTGTGACAGGGACTACGTGAGAGTGCTGTTGATTGGCTGGGCCGTTGCAATGGGTTGCCATGGTTTTATGTTTAAAGGAATCAGTGCTCTTGCTCGGGGACCTGTTGTTCCCCGGGTTGATTAGAGTTCAGTTCAGATGCAACAGATTACGGAATCCATCTTGCATGTCATTTATTGGACAGACACACTCATTAGGGGATTGGAAAATAGGTCTGATGTACAACATGCCAGGAAGGACATTGTTCTTATTGTCGTTCTGCTTATAGAAGAGAAATAGGACAAACAAACAAAATTACATTGAGGTTTGAAACAATATATCAGAGACGTCTAGTCTTGTCCATACCCTCTTCTCTTTCGGTGTGATTTGCATTTTAATTATTTCTATCCCTCGTCCCATAATCCTACCTGGTGAAAATGTTAGGAACAATTAGGTAACTTTTAAAGACAAACCAAAATATTATTCTTAAATTTGTGAGAGAGGAAATTATGTACGATTTTATCAGACTTGATGTTCGGTTTGATTAAAAATAGACGAGAGCTCCGAGGGTAATTAGTATTGATCCAACAGGATTGCGGGGGACAAAGACCCTTTGCTGATGACAAACTGAAATTGAAATGGCCGTATGTTAATTTGTATTGAATCAAACTAATTAGACACAGATCAGCTGGAGCTCTGAGGAATCCCCCTTCAGCATGGATCGGACTAATACAACAGAATAATGAACTCCCACGCCGCTCGGACAGTGTCTTAAGTAGTGAGCTACCATTATTAAACTGTAAAACAAGCCTTCAGGGTCATCATTTTGCTCCCCCTGGACCAATAGCATGCTTTGCTTGGATGTGAGAGACCTGCTGGAGATTCCAAGAGGAACGGCTTCACAACAAAGCAAACATCTTATGAATAGTTAACCAAGCGCACCAACAGTTCCAGAGATTACGACCAAGAGTTTTAATTGAACATTTCTGAAGTTCTTCTAAAGTTTTAAATGCCTCGGCTGTACATAAAACTTGGATTATATCCGGAGCGTTGGGCTTGCAAGTGTTTTGTATCTGATCGTGCAGAAAAGAGTCGGAAAAAGGGAGGACAATCCGATAAGACGAGAGAAGATAGTAAGATGAGATGTGACTTTACAATGAATAATATAATTATTGCAGAGTCCCTTCTCTGCATATCACCTCGATCATTCTGATCTGAATCTGGGACTTCACAGAGCAACATCTCCCAGAGGGTTATGGGTAGCCAAGAGGCGGTTGCTAGGAGACCAGTAGCCGGCAACCATCTTGGCTGAAATCAGACAGCAGACATAATCAGCATCAAAGAGTTCCTGATGCTCCGAGAGGAATGA
>OLKM01001818.1:0-15000 GCA_900291075.1 Melanogrammus aeglefinus | reverse complement strand
TGGGGAGTGGAAAAGCTTTGGAGCATTAAACGCGGAGAGGATGCTCTGAGGATGAGTATTGGGTTGAAAAGGAGCAAAAAGGCGAAAGTTAAACTCGGATAAACTCTGAGTGAACCTCTGTGAGCTCCCAGCTGCACCGGGCGAAGCATATCCAATCACGCTCTCCCAAAGATGAGAAACAGCCAATCCCATCTAATGGATCAAGATTTCTGGAGTAAAACAACAACATCAAAGTGCTTGGGAAGACCCATGTGACGGGTTTAAAGCCTTTTCCATGTTTGATCCAGCAACTGATAACCACCTCACTGAAGATCTGAATGTGTGTGAGTCCAACCTATGAAGACCTGAAGTTAAGGGAGTCCACCTCACTGAAGACCTGAAGGTTTGTGAGTCCACCTCACTGAAGACCTGAAGTTATGGGAGTCCACCTCACTGAAGACCTGAAGTTATGGGAGTCCACCTCACTGAAGACCTTAAGGTGTGTGAGTCCACCTCACTGAAGGCGTTTGAGATCACCTCACTGAGGGCGGGAAGGTTTGTGAATCCTACTCACTGAAGAAGGTGTGGGAGAAGAATCCACCATATTTACCCAAACGTTTGCAACAAGAGAGAACCATAGATGCAGTGCATATCCTTTGCACCCCATCACAGGATAGTATTTGCATTCATTTTAATGAATGCATCAAAGATCCCTTTAGTTAAAGACCAATCTCGTTCAGATTCATTGAATAGTAAATATTATGTTATGTTCTTTAGCTCCTAATGCTCATCCCTCATCCCTTCCACCTACCATCGGTCCAACGTCAGCCTGTTGCCTTTCAAAGTGTTGACCTGACCAACAGGTGCTGGGTTGTGAGCCCTCCAGCTGGTATTATGGGATTCAAAGCTTGCAGCAAAGATCAGAAAAGTATTGCGACAGGGACGGTTGCTAGGCACCCGAGGACATGACGAGCACAGCAACGTGGAGGTGGTGAGAAGGATCGGGCAGGGGCAAAGTCAAGGGCTTTTTTATACTAACTCTACTAATTATGTTTAACCAGCGGACACCTAATGTACTAAGCTAACGACCCCTGCAAGGAGGATCCCTCTTCTTTTTGGTGATTTTTTTTTGGTGATTTTGGGGCAGGAGTTTTTCCGTGTCCAGCAGACGAATTAGGCGAAAGGAGGTTAGGTCGTATAATATGGCCAAGTAAAGCCTTTTGAGACTGTCTCTGGGATTAAGGGCTTTACTTATAAAGGTGACTTGACTACATGCACAGGTGCTGAAGGTTAGCATGAAGAGTAGGTTGCATAGCGGACAGCACAGAGCTGGTTCAGACTTCAGAGGCCTTTTACTGTATACTAAAGAACTACAGGTAATAAAGATGTACTTACAGAGATGTTTTTAAAGTTGACACATTATAAAGAGGGACATCTAGTTAATAAGAACTACAATCTGACATGTATCAAAGATACATTAATCTAATACGGACTAGAACACTGACAGATATTACAGGGATGTGAAGATAATAAGAACTACAACCTCACAAGCACGGAAGAATGATCAAGCTATTAAGAACTATAACTCAAACATGTTGGGATGTCGAGTAAAGAAGAATTGCAACACTAAAGCGTATTTAAGGCATACCAAGCTAATACAAACTATAACATCAACATCTAACTGAAGGCACATTACGACTGCACAGCAGGTGATGTCAGTAAACATTTTAATTGACTTCATTTCCAGGGAGCTACGTGTGTACTCCATGGGTGTCCAAACTTCCCCTAACATACCCCCCACTGCTAGCCAGGTAGCAGTGACAGCTAATTAAACAGACGGCTAGCTAGCTAGGCGGTATGTATCTACTGGGACTTTCTAATTGGGATGTGTACACTGCTATGTCTGAGTACTAAAGCATTCTGTGAAATGGCACCACGTTGAACTGATGCTGTAACAGCATTACACTCAGAGTGCAAATAAGTGCAATTTCGGCATATACATTTTTACCATTTTCTTTAAAAGACCTTAGTGGAGTGGGACTTTCTAATTTCCATTTTCTAATAGAAAGTACAAAGACAGATCTTTGGAGGACCGGGCAGGGGTTAGGGGCATGTTGGTCAAGGATGCCTAGAGATATAATTAGCACACAGGGATTGAACCCAGTATCTTTTGGCTGGGGTTTGAACACCCTGACCCCCGACTAGACTATCCTGCACCCTTATTCATGCTCTGGACTAAGCCCGGACAAGAAAGAGGACACTAAGCAGTAGAAGGTATTCCTTCAGGAAACACAGAATAATCCCTACTCTGCCTCCCCTTGGAGGATGGGCCACCATCAGATTATCTTCCAACCAACTGTGTTTACCTCCCCGCTGCCACAGCAATGGAAGACACTTGTTTATCAGGCAGAGAGAGGAGATGAAAGGAGGAGAGGAGGAGAAGCCAGCTGCTGGGGAAAAGGAGAGGTAACTCATTTCAGAGCTCTGAGTCAGGACAGAGGAGGAAGTAGTCAGGACGAACTGGGAGGAGGTGGCAGAGAGCAAGGAGTCAGGACAGAGGAGCTGGCAGACAGGAGGGAGTCAGGATGGGCTGGGAGGAGGTGGCAGACAGGAGGGAGTCAGGACAGAGGAGCTGGCAGACAGGAAGGAGTCAGGATAAAGGAGGTGGCAAACAGGAAGGAGTCAGGATAAAGGAGATGGCAGACAGGAAGAGTCAGGATAAAGGAGATGGCAGACAGAAAGGAGTCAGGATAAAGGAGATGGCAGAAAGGAAGGAGTCAGGATAAAGGAGATGGCAGACAGGAAGAAGTCAGGAAGGGCTGGGAGGAGGTTGAAAATGAGACAGAGGAGGAGAAGAGGAGAAGAAGAGGAGTATAGGAAATTAGGAGGAGGATGAGGAGAGAGAGAGACGATCAGGAGGAGAGGGAGGGAGGGAGGTGAGACAGAAAGTGTGGGGGAGGAGAGGGAGGAGGAGTCAGAGTAGGATACAGGAGTGGAGGAAAGGAAGACAGAGGGGAGGAGAGAGGGGGAGGAGAGCGAAAGAGGAGGAGAGTGACAGACGAGAGGAAACCCATCGTTTTTGGAAGAGGTTTTGTTTTGGTTTTGTTTACATCCAGAAGGTTCTCAGATCCAGAGAGTTCGGCAGATGGAGCGATTGGTTGGAGGACAACAGAGGGGGAGTTGGAGAGAGGGAGGGAGGGGGGAGAGATGGAGGGAAGGGTGAAGCGGGTAAACTCTGTAAAATCTGTTGAAAGTGTATGAGTACAGAAAGCAGGGGGATGTCATGTCGTGAAATTAAAGGGGAAAAACTTTGAAAATAAGTTGTATAATGATGTCAAAGCTTTCCTTCGAACCAATTTAATTCTGATTCCTCGTTGTTTTAGGAAGATCCATAACCTCGCCAGACCACAAACCTCTTTCCAATCATTTAACGAACACCATGAGGTTAGGGTCTTGTTCGCCTACTCCTTTACTCCTAGCTGTTAATTACACCATATTGTCCTACTCCACCCTCTCCCAGCCTAGCTGTTACTAACACCACGTTCTCTGCCCTCACCCTCTCCCACCCTAGCTGTTACTAACACCACGTTCTCTGCCCTCACCCTCTCCCACCCTAGCTGTTACTAACACCACGTTCTCTGCCCTCACCCTCTCCCACCCTAGCTGTTACTAACACCACGTTCTCTTGCCCCTCACCCTCTCCCACCCTAGCTGTTACTAACACCACGTTCTCTGCCCTCACCCTCTCCCACCCTAGCTGTTACTAACACCACGTTCTCTGCCCTCACCCTCTCCCACCCTAGCTGTTACTAACACCACGTTCTCTGCCCTCACCCTCTCCCACCCTAGCTGTTACTAACACCATGGTCTCCTTCTCCACCCTGCTCCTCCTAGTTGCTCGTTACATCGTGTTCTCTGCCTTCACCCTCTCCCTCCCCAGCGGTTGCAAACAACAGGTTCTCCTGCTCCTCCCTTATTTCCTTGTTCTCCTCCTTCTCAAGAACATGGTCAAGTTTAGCTCAAGGTTGGGTTTGGTCAAGGCAAGGGGTCGAGGACAGCAATGCATCATTGGATGAAGCAAAATAGATGAGTTGGGGAAGGAGTAGAGAGAGGAGGAGAAGAATGAGGTTACGGTGTGTTCTACTTAAGTAATATGTGTGAGGGTTGCTATGCCTTAGGGTCAAGGTACAGGAATTGGTGAGAAAGCAATGAGTCATGGGAATAATGTGTTTATCTCCGAACAAACGCACATACACACACACTAGACACAGTCCCTTCACTCCTTGGGGTTTGGTCTCACCGCGTTTTTTCCGCTGCGAAACAAACAAAAAGCTGTTAAAATGAACCTGGAGAAAAGGCAGCTTCTCTCTCCCAGGGTTAGGCCAGTATACGAACACAGGCAGAGTAAAGAGGAGGAAGAAGAGAGAGTTCTTACACAGAGTCTCTCTTTGAGAGACCTGTTCCTCTGACCTCTGGTGTAGGCCAGGAGAGAACTCGCGGTGAACACTGCAGTGATATTATGGGATATTATGGAGGGAAAGAGGAACGGGAAGCATTCATAAAAAAACACCTGCAAACAGAGAGATATGGCTTTGAGTATGCTGTGCGTGTGCGTGCGTGTGCGTGTGTGTGTGCCTACTTGCCAAAATATAAGGAGAATGGCATTTGACGGGTGTTTGTGTCTTTGTGTGTGTCTGTGTGTGTCTGTGCACCCACATGCTTTCAGAATCTATCATCCCTTTCATCAAACTCCAGGCCATCAGGAGGAGATCATGATGAGAACTTTGGAATATTTAATGAAATGAAGGACAGCAGTTCACTGCTGCTGAAACAGAGACATACCAGGAACAAACCACTTCACACACACACACACACACACACACACACACACACACACACACACACACACACACACACACACCACACACACACACAGCACACACACACACACACACACACACACACACACACACACACACACACACACACACACACACACACACTCGCACGCACACACAGATCAGTGGGGCGCCCGCTCAGAAATATAATACAACTAATTAACATCTTCCCATGCAAGGTTATAAAAACAGCTTTAATGTTGCAGTGAGAAAGGCGACATTAAAGAGAAATGCGTCAGGAGAGATGACAATGCGACACCATCTGACGACAGAACCAATTTAACATCATTACTATTATATTATTATACTATTAAGCCAAACGGTTGGTCGAGACAACAGAACAGAAGGCCCGTGTGGAATGCAGATTGTCGATCAACACATGCACGAGTTGTACATTTATGTGGTGTGATATTTTAGAGCAGGTGGTATTTATTCATTTATTATTTAATTCAATAACTCATGAATACAAAATCAGTTATTGGAGAAGAGCTTCAAACAAGCTGATGGAAGACTGTGATCTAGCTAGAGATGCAACGGGTGTCTTTAATAACACTACTAACTACTTATCGCCGTTATATTCAAATGAACTTGGATGACGTTGAATTTTATGATTCTAAATAGTACTGGTACTGGTAATAACCTGGACGTTCAGGAGAGATATCATAACACATTACGTAACATAATGAAAGATAACGTAATTCAACATAACGCAAAGGTATGTGATGCAACATAACGTCAAATAATGTCACTTAACATATCTTGACATAACGTCACATATCTGTTGGAGTTTGTGTTGGAGTAATGGTGTGTTTAAGCAGCCTCATGTTTTTCAGCATTTTGTACTTTTGCACATTTATACTTGTTTTTAACTCTAATTCTATTTGTACCATTGTAGCAATTTCCTGAGGGAACCTTCCAGAGGGATTTATAAAGTTCCTGTCTGTCTGTCTGTCTGTCTGTCTGTCTGTCTGTCTGTCTGTCTGTCTGTCTGTCTGTCTGTCTGTCTGTCTGTCTGTCTGTCTGTCTGTCTGTCTGTCTGTCTGTCTGTCTGTCTGTCTGTCTGTCTGTCTGTCTGTCTGTCTGTCTGTCTGTCTTCTATCTATCTATCCATCCATCCATCTCTCACCTGGCCCGATGCAGACTGATTAGGCTCTGGGGCTGGGTGAGGCTGCACACCTGTTGAAGGTTGAGCAGTATGCACAGGTTGAACCAGCCCTCACTACACACACTCAGAGAGAGAGGGTTCTCATCGTCCTTTAACGTTGCGCCACATAAAGTAACATAACCTATGCCATTAGGTGGATGCCATTTTCCAAAGTGTCTTCCGATACCTTTACAAACATTTTTGCACGGCCCCAGTGGGAATGGGAGCCCTAACCCTGGCATTGTCAGCGGCGTATAATAATATTAGATTAGAAACCCCGTTTATATCCGTCCTGATGCTCCTGATAAGCGGCTCAGCGGGGCGAGGCCTCAGAGAGATACTTATGAGTGTGCATCAGCTGTGATTATCTTAACCCTGCATCTTAATGTAATCATACGGCGCACAGTTGCTCTCATTGGGGGGTCCTGGGGGGCCGCTGAAACCCATTATGGTACCGCTGGCGTTTTTAGATCAACCAGAAGCTAACCGCGTGTAGGGGTAACATTGAATATCGCCGTCGCTGAGGGTCTGTTGTTCCCCATGTGCTTTAACCGGTAGTTCATCGATATTTTAACTAAGATAATATGATCAGGAAAAACAGTTTGTTTGTCTTTTCAACCGGCTTCGGGAGAGACCGCCGGCACGAGGCCAAACATGAGATTATTAAAACAAAAGGATTAACAACCTCGCACATTTAGCATATTAATAACATATAATTACTCTGAAAACGAGTACTCGGGACCAGGAGGTCTGTTTGTTGTAAACCGAAGCGAGATTACGTCGTAAACCTCTCACTCGGAGGTGGGAAAGTGTTCTCGTATGGTGATTAGATGGTAAACAAGCGTTATTAGATGCATCCATTTGTTTTATTACATATTAAATATGAAATGAGTGTTTACACGATCAACGGCCCCACATATTGAGCCCTTGAAAAGAGACTGAGTACATCTCCGCTATCTTCAGATCCCTCTGACATATCAAAGCCTCCTACTAATTAACCCCTCCAACGAACAACCAGATCAATGACCCAAATAATAATCAAATTAATGCCTGGGGGCCCCCCTCAAAACATCTCCTCAGAATATTTTCCAGCCACTCTTCATCTCGCCACTCGACTGCAAAACAAGGCCTAAAAAAACCCAAACTAAACCCGACTCCCTAACTAGACCTGGCCCCCTTACTGATCAGCTTGTAGCGTCATCAGCCAGGAGTACGTATTGATCCAGGGTGCAGTCTTAGTGGATGACCTGCTGTTAGGAACGGTTCCAGGACTCCCGTAGTGATTAAACAGAGTGCTTTGATAAAAAGACATTAATAATAATAGATGATTCACAGCTGCTGGGATGGGCATTTCGTTCACACATGTGCACACTGCACACACATTCACACAGCGCCGGATTGTATTAAACAGTGTGCCGAGGTGGGGGGGGGGAAGGTTAATATTAAAGATTGCACAGTGAGTGGTCAAAGAGCAGCAAACGACACGCCTCCCTTCCTGGTCTCTTTTACGGAGGTCAAGGGTCAAACCTGTAGCCTTTCCTCTACTTGCGATGTCACAGCTCCGCCCTGCTGACATCTAACCCGCCTCAGCAGGGAGCACCGACCGCCGCTGGCTAAAGCTCCATCCCCATCCTCCTCATCATCGCGTCATCATCATCAGTTAACTCTGCAGGAGTGCTTTCCCAGCCTGCATCGCTACAACCCCTGTTCATCTCCTCTGTGGGCATCACGGCTGCACCCAGCCGGGGAAACTAAGAAGGTATTCGTTATTTTGGTGAAACTGTGTTCAGAAGATGAAAGGAGACGTGGATCAGCAGTCGTAAGGGGAGAACAGCAAATATGATGCAACGTTTTGTAAAATAAAAAAAAACACGTTGATAGTGAAACTTCCTCTAAGCATTTAAACTTCAAAGTACCAATTAGTAATCATTTTGGTTGCATTTCTGAACCCCGGCACTAATATACCTCTGTTGATATATCCACCGAGTATGTTGAACTGTCAGAAGACTGGGGGTTAACCCGGGATGACACACCAGCGGTGTCACGTGGTCACGGTCTGTCATTCAGTATCATGGTTACCCGCTAGCGCTACACAGCTAGCCGCCGCCTTTGGCTGAAGCAGCCATGTTGTGACAGCTCCAGACAAATGTGGTTCCTCTCTGAATATCAACATACACGACCAGCTGGTAGGTTTCCCTCTGTATCACAACACGCACTGCTTCATTTATCTCTTCATCACAAAACCCTCGGTAATAATGGCGTATAGCTACAGTCTGAGTATCCTAGTCTCCTCCTCTTCCTTTCATCTGTCATCCATCTAACTTTCTGCCTCGTCTCCATTGCGGAACGCAGCTTGATGTCATCAGTGTGATGTCATCACTCAGTCAGCGTTCTGATTGGCTGGGCAGCATATGGCCGCCGCCACTGGGTTGGTGAGGCTTGTGCATCAGAACCTCCCCCTCCTCGCCGCTCTCCTGTCTAACCACGCAAAGACGTACAGATTTTTACATACAGAGACACACCCAAACCCACCTGACTTTACCAGCACTCCAGAAAAGTATCGTCATCGACTTGGACAGAAAATGTCCACCGTTTAACAACTTTGTCTTCATCCAAAAATAACATACAACATCCAATAACATCCAACATGAGACCCAAACTGAAGCAATTCCAGCTGGGTTTACTTCTCCTTTAAACATATAAAACAACACAGACGTCTCTCAACCAATCAGGGCGCTGACAGCCTTTTCAACTGAATTTCTATCTGGAGGAATTCACTGCCGGTTAAATTGATCTGCTTTAGAAGCATTCATCTCGATTGAAACATATGGACTTGATATATCGCGTGAAGCCAAACAAGCGAAACCGGTTGGCAAACAAGCGTTGCCCGGGTTCCTCTGAGTCTACATCACCAGCCGTCCCCTGGGCTCCAGCGTAAACATCTTGATGGATGTTTATGACAAGCATAAATCTTTATTTACCCTTTTTATTTATTTTCTGCCTGAACCAGCGCTCAAAAGCAGCGTTTATAAGCTGGTTTAAATCGAAGAGTGGTAGAGGTCAGGATGAGCCGATAAAACACAATAAATGATGGCCCGGTAAATTTAAATAGAAAGATGCTGGAAAAGCAGACCAGTGTAGCGAAACCGATAAAAACGCTGTCACTAGGCAGACTCTCTTCCATCTTCGCACGATTAAAAAAAAGGTTTGGGTTATGCTTCGTTTGGGTGGAGATGATCAGGACTACTACCATGCTACCACTGTAACCATTCAGCAGATGCCGTTATCCAAAGCTACCATCAGTGAACTCAGACCCATGTCATAAAGGAGCAGGTAGGACCGAAGATATCTTGCTCCAGGGGGCCTACGGCTAGACTATGGCCGACATTAGGGATGGAACCAAACACCTTTCGGTCAATGAGTCAAACATGAACAGTTATTAACAGGTTCATCAAAAGACTTCTGGAAAGGCTGGTTCTCGGCGACTATGTCTGTTGTGAGTCTGGTGTACTGGGAGGCTGCGTTGGCATCTTGACATGTGATTACCTTGTTGGTCTGAGAGGTACCCTGGACGGTCCCGGTTGTACGTGTGAGAGACTCCGACGTGGTCTAAAGTCAACACACACACGGAGGTCATCTGTTCTACTTTTCCCAGCCAGTGGGAACACACCGCGTACGAACAGCACTCGAGGTGTATTATTTGTGGCGTTATAATGGTACAGAAACTAAAATAGATAAAGTATAAATATAATATAAGGCCACCCCCTCTGTCAATTCGTGTGACTTTGTTCCAAGGGCACACATTTTTAATCATTTCACTCCCTCGTTTATGTGTAAAAGCCAACTTAAGAACCCGCCGTCACCCCTGACCAGACACCAAGGACTTCAAACTGAACTCAATAAAGACGAGTTGGTCTGGGAGATCTGGAGGTCACCAGAGGAAACACACAAATTAAAGTACACTCACAGTGGTGAAACCAGAGGAGGAGAAAGATAAGCAGCAGACGTTGAACTCCTGAGTACTGTGAATAAACTCGATCCGCCACCGTTCGGTCATCTAAAAAGAGTAACTGTTCCATCTACTGTGGAAGGATCTCATTATCCGAGAGCTTCTGTAGAACGGTAGCACTCACTCAAACACCAACTCTGCTCTCCCTCACAGCCTATTGGGCCGGTGTACATGATTAAAGGTTTGGGTATAGGCACTAAACTCACCTTCGCCGTTGTGAAGGTTTAACAGACTCCTGGGTCCTCTTGGAGCCCAGCTGGATGATATTAACTTACAGAGGCGGGCGCACCTTCACAGCAGGTGATTCTATGTATTACTGATGCCGCATGCAGAGGCACTGGCTAGGAGCAGATCATTTGGCCCACAAAATGAGTTACAGCCTACTCTTATTTTATTTCTTGGCAATTGTGTTTATATATTTCTTTGTGTAATTGTTTCTCGTTGGCAGACACCTTTATCCAAGGTGACAGTATATTGGGTAGAAGTCATGAAGGAGCAGGTAGGCATTAGGGCGTCCGGCTCTAGGATGCCTACCGGTAGATTCTGGGCATTGGGGATTGAACCCAGAACCTTTCTGCTGGGAACCAGACACCCTAGCGACAAATTGCCGCACACAAACGCATTGGAAGGAGGTCTCCATTTCAGAAGCATAGGAGCGTAGGAATGTTATTGGTAGTAATGGTGTTAAGGTCATTGTTTAGTAGTTCATCTTGAAATTATTAGTCATTATGGGGAGACATATATGTTTCAAACAGCCTCAGTGATTCTCATGTGTGATGTGGTTAAACACTCAAGATCAAGGTTGATCAGGGTGATGGTATATTTGCAGTGATTTAGGATTTTGCAGTGCTACCTGATACCGCACTCTGTGATGGCTTTCCAAAATAAAAATAAAACTCTCAAATTCTTAATACCCTTCTGATGCTCCCTACTGTGATGTGTTTTCTAAATAAATGCCATCCTCCTCTCATCCTCTTTCAAAATGAACTATCTCTGGCATTTCGGTCCACTTCTAAGTGTACGAATGAATAGAAAATAAGAGTTATTACAATGCATTATGGCAGAGGGGGGGCTGGGGTTTGAATATTAAATCAAACAAGGCAGACCACCTGTGCAGTTTCCCTGAAGGTCGCGGTATTGGCGGACAGCCGCTGACTTTTACCGGCAGAAACGTGTGTCACACAGAGGACACGGAAAAAAAGAAAAGAAAACTGGGAACCTCAGAAAGGGGAGGAGAAGGAGGAGAAAGAGGGGGCAGAGAGAGAGCAAAAGAGCGAAAGAGCGAAAGAGCGAGAGAGCAAGAAAGAGAGAGAGCAAGAGAGAGAGAGAGCAAGAGAGAGAGAGAGCAAGTGCAAAAGAAGAGGAGAGAGAGAGTGAGAGAGGAAAGAAGGAGAGAGAGAGTGTGAGCGAGAGAAAGAGAGTGCATTGGGCGAGAGAGAGAAGGAGAGGGAAAGAGAGGGAGAGGGGGAGTGAAAGGGAGAGAGGGAGAGGGACTAGATACTCTGAGCATCTTTTCCAAGCGCCCAAGATCTGGGTTTTGCGAGAGAAACCCAAGAATGAAAACAAATCAATCGGTCTCAAAATAGATGACCTTCCTTTACATATCAAGACGATTTTCTGGTTTCTTTCTAAAATTTAAACCCTATTGTAGCTTGTTTCCGTCTTAAAAGTATTTAGGTCAGCCGATATCAGATATGGGTCACTTTTAAAAACAACTCTAGATTTAAAAATGTATTGATACGGAAGGATATCATTTGTTCTACTGAACTACTGGCTTTTAACAGCATTTTATTTTAAACAGCTTTTAAATATCCTTTCTTCGTGAAAATATTGCGTCAATCACTTCCTGTCTGCCTTTCTGTCCTCCAATTTGTTTCTGTGATGCATCACACCCTGTTCTTCTGGGAGGGAGAGGAGCAAAGAGAGAAGGAGGAGAAAGAGGAGAAGAAGAATGAGGAGGAGGAGGAGGAGGAGGAGGAGGAGAAGAGGAGGAGGAGGAGGAGGAGGAGAGGAGACAGAGGAGAGGACCGACAGAGAAAGAGACAGCTGGTTCCTACTTGGAAAGAGGACACTCTTCCCGGTGACCTGAATCGCTTTGAACCCCCCTCCCCTCCCAAATCAACGCAGGTGGATTTGGGAGGGGGTGGGTGGTTGGGGGGGCGGGGGGGTGTGGGGGGGTGTGTTCAAAGCGATTGGGGTCAAACTGGTGGGGGAGGTTCCGGAGTGATTGAGGTCACTTTAACCTCCTGAGTGGGGCTGTGGCTCCTCCCGGTCATCCTATGGCCGCTGTTCTGCGGCAGCTACAGCCGCGCCGGGGCCGGGCCGTGGGACCCGGGGCCTTTATGTGGGCCAATGCAGATTGTGTGTTCACCACAGAGACCGGCCCTCACCGCAGTACACTCTCTCTCTTCAGGGGACGAACCAGCAGCACTCCCAGCCATGGCCGAGAGACACAGAGAGAGAGGGAGGGAGAGGGAGAGAGAAAGAGAGAGAGAGAGAGAGAGAGAGAGAGAGAGAGAGAGAGAGAGAGAGAGAGAGAGAGAGAGAGAGAGAGAGAGAGAGAGAGAGAGAGAGAGAGAGAGAGAGAGAGAGAGAGAGAGAGAGAGAGAGAGAGAGAGAGAGAGGGGGAAAAGAGCGATAAAAATAGAAATAGAAAGACGAAGAGGAAGAGAAAAGAAAGAAAAACAGAGAAAGAGAAAAGAAAGAAAAAAGAAAGAAAGAAAGAAAGAAAGAAAGAAAGAAAGGAGAAAGGAGGGTGAGAAAGAAAGAGAGAGAAAGAGGGAGAGAGAGACCGACTCATTTCACCCTCTGTTTAAGAACTCTCTCCTCTCCCTCCTCTCTGCTCTCCGTCTCTCCTTTCTCTCCCTGCTCCTCTCCTGGGTCCCCAGAAGCAGGTAATAATAATAATAATAATAATAATAATAATAATAATAATAATAATAATAATAATAATAATAATAATAATAATAATAATAAAATATATGCACTGATAAAACATACCGGGGAAAAACTGCAAACATTTCTCAACGGTTGACGTGGGGCGTAATTGATTCCTTTTCTCACGCCCCTCAGACACTGTTTGGTTATTACACACGCGTAGCGAAGCGTGCCAACGCAACCAGGCCAGCACCACTCTCCAGAACTTATTATTGATGTCCCGGTTCACTCGTTTGTGTTTAGAGTATACTGAAGAACTACCTTCTAGTGCAGAACTAGAGTTCTACAATACACTGCAGTACTATAATACAATGAGGTACTAGAATACACTGCAGTACTATAATACAATGAGGTACTAGAATACACTGCAGTACTATAATACACTGCAGTACTATAATACACTGCAGTACTATAATACAATGAGGTACTAGAATACACTGCAGTACTATAATACAATGAGGTACTAGAATGCACTGCAGTACTAGAATACACTGCAGTACTATAATACACTGCAGTACTATAATACAATGAGGTACTAGAATACACTGCAGTACTAGAATACACTGCAGTACTATAATACAATGAGGTACTAGAATACACTGCAGTACTAGAATACACTGCAGTACTAGAATACAACGAGGTGTGCAGTACTAGAATATATTGCAAACTAGAATTCTACAACATCCTGCAATACTAGAATACAATGAAGCACTAGATTATTTGGCTGTACTACATTATACTGCAGTACTATAACACAATGAAGTACCAGATTATACTGCAATACTAGAATACAATGAAGCACTAGATTATTTGGCTGTACTACATTATACTGCAGTACTATAACACAATGAAATACCAGATTATACTGCAATACTAGAATACAATGAAGCACTAGATTATTTGGCTGTACTACAATATACTGCAGTACTATAACACGATGAAGTACCAGTTTATACTGCAGTACTATAGAATACAACGAAGTACTACATTATATCGCAGTACTAGAATACGATGAAGCAGTAGAATATACTGCAATACAAGAATTACACTTCAGAACTAGAATATAAGGAGGTACTCAAATATACTGCAGTACCAGAATAGAATGAGTTACAATAATAGATCCAATACTTGAATGTACTGTATCTGTATCGCCTTACTCTTATTTACTACTTGACTACTAAGGAGAATCCTTTCTGTGTTCCTTCTCAAAGTGCCTCCCCCTCTGGTGGGGGGGGAGTCTGTCCTTCAGAGGGGTGAGGGTGAGGGTTGAGGGCGCGCGGTATAATATAAAGTGGCCTGTTGTGATCGCGTTCCCTGTGATCCACTGTATGGCGCGTTCCAGGAAACCCCGATCTGTCCTCTTGTGGCCCAGTTCTGCCTCTCCTGAATGGATTTAGAACAGTTTGGTGTTTTTTTATCCGTCCTCGAGAAATTAACCTCCGTGACAGACGCCGACAGGCGTGTTGATGGCGTGCAGCCCAACACCCGCGCCAGAGTCATGTGAGCCCCGCGCGTCTGCGAGGAGCTTTCCTTCCTTTCTCCTCCGTTCACGCTCCATGTAAACAGAGGCCCCCCCCCCTCTTTCTCTCTTGGGCCCCTGGGTGCTCCCCCATAATCCTCTGGGCCAATTTGTCTCTATCAGTGTAGATCGCCGACTCCCGCTCTCTCACCCCCCCCACCCCCACCTCCCCCCCCCCTACTCACCCGCTACCCCCTACCTCTCTTCTACCCCCCCGCTACTCGTCCGACACAAAGGAGGAAGATGATGCGTTCCTGCGCCAGGCCTGCCGCCAGAGCTCCTTGCTCCACCCCCCGTCTCCCCCTTCTCCGCGGTCCCCGTCCCCGTCCCCGTCCCCCTCCGCCTCCTCTCCTTCTCCATGTGGCTAGTGGTCCGGGAGGCGACGGGGGTGAACCTGTTCTCTAACGGTCGTTTTGCCGGCTTGCATGCGATGACACGCTTGCATTCAGATTATGATAGCGCTGTGCGCCATTACGGAGTAAACCGAAAGCCTTGCTTCATCTCTCCCTCCTCT